>SNQJ01S0098145.1:0-18368 GCA_010110895.2 Picea sitchensis | reverse complement strand
CTCCCCATCGAGGTGACAGTGGGTGGGGAAGCTCCTGTTACGCCAGTTTGACCCTTGCCTTCAAGCTGTTAAGCCTATCCTACAAACTGAGCGATAACATATCCCACTGATTTTATTGATGAGGTTACAATGATCTTTTTAGGAGGACTTGTGATTCTTCATTAAGGGAGATCAATAAGTTTTACAAGTTTTCAAAGAGTTTATTGATGAAAGAGGCGCTCCCAGTGGTCCCGGATAGTCCAAATCCGCCAAAATCGGACAGAGTGTCCTCCTATATGTTCGCCAATCTGCACAAAACAGCAAGCAAACAATACTAAAGATGCCCCAAAAAAACATTTTAGAAGTGTCTTTGAACAATGTTAAAAAAATGCAAAAGTTGCTAAGTTAAAACTATGGAAAACAAGCTAGAAAGCTTGTCTCCTTAGGGTCTTTGGTTTTCTGTTTTAAAACAGCAAATTAACGACACTTAGATTGTCAAATATGAAGCTAAAGCTCTATGGTAAAGTTCCTATTACTAGCCTTTAAATTATGCTATACAATTGACTTGTAAAATGAAACTTTATATGCTAGATGTAGCTTTAAAAGATGGAAACTTTAGAGTACAAAAGTAGATCTAGTTTAATCTATGCATGCAAAGTAAGATATTAAAGATTTAAATTGAAGTTTTAGACCCAAACATTTGCATGCAATAAAGTAACCAAAAGGAAAGGAGATATTATTTGAGAAAGAGAGAAAGAAGAGCTTGTAAGCCTTGGAATCTTGGGCAAATGGAGTCGACTTGATGGAGCAAAGAGGGACTATGTCCTTTAGTAGATCTTGAAGAATGAGGGCAATGAAACTGAGCCCAACCTCCTCTCCAAGTGTGAGAACCTACAATCTTAGAAACTTCTTTCCAAACAACCTGTTAAAAGCATGGTGTTATCTACAAAAGACACTTTAGAGACAGCATGAACATCAATCGAAATGAGCATGCAATGTAAAACATGTTAAAATATTGTGTAACTGCAAAGAATATTTGTATCCCCTTTTGTGGATAAAGTAAAAGATAAAATATATTTATTATTGATTAGATCAATCCCCTTTTATGGATTGATCATGTCGGGCATTGTAATTGACCAAACCCCCTTTTGTGGATTGGTCAAACCCTAATTGTAATATGCAAAGTAAGAAGTTGGCCCCCAGGCAAATTAAAGTGGTTCTAACCACCCAGATTGAGAAGTCGGCCCTGCCAGTGAAAAGACACCTCAGTTCAGCACCTGCAAAATTGTATGGACACACACTCAGCTCACTCATCTAGTGCGCAAGTATTGAAGGAAGTTGCAGTTACCAATTGCCGCAAGAAGGAAGAGAGAGAGAGGCGCATCCTTGGGAGAGGAATTTATGTGTTGTTTGGTTCATTGTCTTGGCATTGTATTGGCTATCTATATTAAGGAAGTTTTGTTGGGTTCTCTTCCCCATGAGGGTTTCCTAGGATAAATGTTGTGTACTCTTGTGATTGTGTTTCTCTCAGTGATCCTATCTATGCTATTGTTATCTAGTAAATTGAAAGTGACCTAATAATAGCATAAACTTTAACAAAACAATCTAATGTAAATAAGCAATAAGATTATGAAGCAACTTAGCTTTTCTAATCTTACCCTACTAGAAAACAATTCCTTTTTGAAGGCCACAATTTACCAATTTAGAAGCAAAAATACAAGACATATTATACCTCACAACGACACTTTGACATAGAAATTACGCACAAGAAAATGATACACCAGTCTAGCCTCCAAATCCTTTCATTCCAACTCAAAAAATAGTACAATAGCAATTACAAAGCAAGCAATTCTTCCCAAGCTCCAACTATCTTATCACAAGAGAGAATGCTTCAATATGTACGAAGAGGGGCGCACTTCCCAAGGAGGGAGGGCACACCACTTGGAGAGGAATGAGATGACAAGTGTGAGAAGGGGGGTTGGCATCTCTTATCTAGATCTCATAGCTCGACACATGTGAGCAAGGAAGAGGGAAGAGGGGCACCACCTCTCAAGAGGTGGTCAACCCTCCCTTAGAATGCACCACCTCTCCTCAAGAGGGGTGCACCTCTCCTTGGTGGCATCTCCAAACTCAAGTCAAGATGCACTTAACTCACCCATGACTCACCATAGATTTCCAACAAGGCTCAATGAACTCAAAGAGAGGGCGAGTGAGTTAAGTGATTAAAAATCACTATTTTCACTGACAAAGTGGATACACGGGTAAAGTGGCTATTCTGAGTGTGAAAACAAATACCCCGAAGGCATATAATGCCTCATAGTACCACTTATTTAACTTGGCTTTATTTACAATTAAATATATCAAGTTTGCGGGATATTTTTATTATCTGAAAACATTAAAAAATCCTAGGGGTGACTTAGCGCAATTTCCATGACTCAAAATTGATGACTACCATGGTAATATACATTAGACACTACACTTAGATAACCTTACTAAGGCCTAACCATCAGTACACACTCCAGCTTTGGAGGAAATGAATGAAAAAGATCAAAAATTATAACTCACTTAAAAAATTTCAAGCGAGAAATAATTAATAAGTAAAAAAAAAACACTCTAGAGTAATGCACTCATGATTAGGTCTTAGGAGGGTAATCCTTTTACAAGTTCATCATGTTGAATTCATCTTATTACAATTCCCCGTGGGGGGTATGGAAATGTGGTATGAAGAAGAAGAAGAAAGGTGGTCATATTGGATATTTCCATTTGTTCTCAGTGCCAGCCCTTTTTCATGTTGGTTGAGACCCACCAGACTCGATGCCAACCCTTTTTCATGTTGGATGAGATTTTTACATTTGTTCTCAGTGCCAACCCTTTTTTATGTTGGATGAGACCCACCAGACTCAGTGCCATCCCTTTTTCATGTTGGATGAGATTTTTACATACTTAGTGCTAGCCCTTTTTCATGTTGGATGAGACCCACTAAACTCGATGCCAACCCTTTTTCATGCTGGATGAGTTCCACGTGTCTCAGTGCCAACCCCTTTTCATGCTGGATGAGAACACTCCCTCTGAAGAGGGACCATGCCAAGCTTGTCCCTGAAGTACTCAAACTTCATCCTCAACAAAAGCTTGGTAAACTCGTATGCAACCTGATCCTCTGTAGTCATGAAAATGGAGCCTCACTACTCCCCTCTGCACCATATCCCTGATATAGTAATATATGATCTCGATATGCTTTAACCTGTCATAGACCACAGAGTTCTCTGACGACTCCATTCAACTCTGATTGTCACAAAAGATACAGGTCGCCTCCAACTTGAGATCAAACAATCCTGTAATCAGCTTCTGAAGCCACGCTGCTTCGGCATAAGCTGAACATGTTGCCACATATTCTTGGTAAAGTCCAAGCTCATCAGGAAACTATCTGATATGGTATATCATGCCCTGGGTGCCTGCTTGGGCCCGTACAAAGCCTTCTTCAATTTGCGGACACGAGACTCCTTCTTATGTATCTTATAGTTTCTTTATGTATACTTCTTCTGACTTCTGGAGCAGGTGTCTCGTAATAGTCTTCTCCCTCTTACCGAGAGAATCCTCTGGACACATATCAGGCTTTGTACATCTCTATGATGCCATCAACAACATTTTTGATCTTGTAGATCAATTTGGAAGTCACCACTGACTTCCCTTCTGGTTTGAAGGAAAAAGATCCATATTCTAGTCCTTCTCACTAGCTTCCTCCTCTGTCACTGAAACAAGGGAAACTTCCCATGAGGTCTCATATCTCCTCGAAGCTTATGAAGCTTCGATGTAGCCTCCTAAACTCATGGCACCTGTCTGTTAGTCTTGGAAGACGTCTCTCTCTCCCATCTGAATTTGAGGAGGAATACTTTCTAAATGAAAGTCTTTAAGCCACTAACTCTTGTTGAGATCAAGCTCACTCTGAGTCTCTATAATCTTTGGAGCCATCTACTCCCTATGTATGTGATGATTTCTTCTGAAGTCTCCTATGAATGGTCTTGGGGAGGTTGCTCCTCCTTATAGGATCGTGAGGGATGACTCCCTCTGAACTCTAGCTCTTTATGAGTTGGTACTTGGTGGGGTCACCTGCCTCACCACTGGTGGAGCCATCTGCTCATCATGATATGGCTTGTCAATGCTATATGGCTTTGCATCCTACAAAGTGACACGGGACCATGCTAGTCTCTTCTTGGTTACTGCAACGATTGTGAGTAGGCCCTTCTGGCTCTACTAGCTCTTCTTGATGATCTGAAGAGTGATCAACTACACTAAAGGGATTTGTTCGGTCATCTTTGGAGCCTTATGCTCCTTACAATCAATCTCCATATGAGATACTATGTATCTCGCAAAAGCATCCTTCTTTGTCTTCTTCTTCTTTGGTAAATGGATGTATACGGCCATGTATACAACTTCTTATCTGGATAGTTTGCTCCATGTCTCAAACTAGAGACCATCTAATATGTTGTCTCCTGCAACCGTCACTATAGCTTCCCTCAAAGTTATCACTTGTGACCTACCCGGGACAAGGACAACAAAGGGAAAAACAATAGACAAGAATAATACTCTTATAATAATAAGAACAAGAACAATAATCACAGTAGCTCCTTCTCAGAGCTATTGCTTGTGACCTGCCTGGAGTCTTATCTTCAAGAACGAATGTTGTTGATTTCCTTCTGAGTCTCATTCACTCAAGATGACAAGTATTCTCTTCAACTTGTCCCATGTACTTAAGACAATATGCTTTCTAGACAGAAATCTGAGTTAGAGAATATAGTGCAAATAAACTCTAAAGTCTCAACCTTAATCAATCTAATACTTTGACTAAAATTAGTTTCTAACTTTAACCTTGAACAACGGTTAGTATGATAATCATAACTTGAATAGATCAAAATACAATTAGATGTTCATAAGGTCACAATAATGCCATAATGGCTAGAGGCATATGAAAACAATCAAACCTGGAGTGCAGTGTTGCTCTGAATGTGTTGGATCTAAGATCCCTCTGGATTTATGATTGTTGCTTGGACTAGAGATCCCTTCTCCTACAATCACACTCAAAATAGTGATACAATTTAAACATATCTAAGTACATACCTTCAGCAACAGCAACAGACAATGGCACCATCCAGCAGCAGCGACAAGCAATGACGAACCTTAAAACTTCAAAGTGCTCCAACTTGCAATCTAAAGGTAACTGGATATGCACTAGGGTAAGGGGCACTAGAACAACTAAATATTAGGCCCAACGTTTCACAGAAACTTTATTGCAACTGGTGATGGCACTGTAATTGGTGTTGCAACTGGTATGAAGGAACTAGCATGAAGGAATTGTCACTACAAACCTAGGGTTTTTATGAGGAAACCCTAATATCTCAACTTCAGAAATTTGCAGATCTGATTCAAGGAAGAGATGCACCCTACTTAGGCAACCTTCTTAAAGAGTTCAATAAGTGCTCAACGAGCTTAGTAATGGGGGAAACTGAGGATCTTCCTTCCAACGGTTAGACTGTTACAAAGGAAACCAACTCCGATTCCATGTTGCAATTTTGGTATGCTCGTTTAACCATAGACAATGTCACATCATTGTCACCCAACCATAGGCACAAGGCCACCCCCGAGCACCCTAACCTTTACTTAGAATAATTTCGGCAAGCCTACGCCAAAACCAACAGATAAACCCTAGTTTCTAACTACAACAACAACTCAAGACAAGTAGAGCACTTCTTCTACAAGGGTAGCGCACAAGAGACAGAGTCTCCATATCCACAGAACAAGTACCATACTTAGCAAGAATATCACCAATAATATCACTTGATAGCGTTAGAGAGAGACCAAGACCAAGAGATGACCATACACCCTTATTCCTCCTTGTACTTGCAATTGCAACTGCAACTGCGGCTCTCAACAAGACTTGTGCACTAAATGGTTGTCCAAATGAGCTAAAACGTCATATATTTATATTAAATTGTCCAGTGATATTTTTGGTTGTGCCGACTTGACTTTCTGGTAATTATATTTTTTGTTTATCTTTTTCCTGTGGAGTCGACTTGTATTTTTGGAAGATAATATTCTAATGTTATTTATTCTACTAGCTGACTTGTCTTCTAGGGTTTCCACACATCTGTTTAATGGTTCACTTGCTTATGGAATATTCTATTCTAAGTCAAAGGTTACACGTGGAGGTTAATACCTCCCGTAGCTACCAAAACATCAACAATATCATGATTCACAACCTTGTTTTTCTCAATTACTTTGGTTACCTCCCAAACTTGCATTGAAAGATACTCAAGTCCCCAAACAAAGTACAATCCTAGGGGAACTTAAGAAGGTTGCCCATTGTTACAAGGGAGGAAACCCTAGAAAAGAAGTTTATGATTTTCTTTATAAATAAAAGGATGATGGACTACCAAGACCAATGTTTATCCAATTGGGCAGTGGAGTCAAAATCAAAGAGCAAGTGATTTTGAGTATTATGGAAAAGATATAAGTAAACCATTCATTGATGCATCATAATTAATGCAAAACAAACTTTCAGATTATGCAAGAATAAGTGAGAGCTCTTATACAAAATGCACCATCGCAACCATGAAATTACAACAAAGAATAATGTGCAATCATTAAACAAAGAAGGAACAACCGTGATATGAAACCCTAAATGAAGTAGACAAAGTAGGACAACCTTCTTATTGAACGAATGACCAACAATACATCATTTCTTCAAGTCTGATTTCACAACAATCAAGAGGATCTAATTGGTCTCAACTTAGTAGAAAATTACGACAACAAATCCTCCAACAATTCATGTGACAAACTTGCCCTTCTCCAAAGATTATTTCAATAGAAAAAACCATGGTAATCCTTGCAAAACCTTAATCATCCATGAAAAGAAGAAAGAGATGGTAAAACCTGACATTGAGCCTATCCTTCTTCCAATCCTCCTAAAGATATTCAACTAGGCTTGGAGGGGAACTCCCAATCTTCTGACCATTCCTTTTGCAAATGAGAATAGATCTCTTTATATAGCTTTCCTTTCAACTTCTCCAATAAAATATTATTTCTTTTATAAGGCCCTAGAATCTTTTGCAAGTGGAGCGCTCCCTTTTTCCTTTTGAATGAATAAAATGGGTGCATATTTCCACATATCATATTTCTATTTCATGAAATCCTTTTAAAGCATGCATTTATTTATTTATTTGTGTTTGACCATGTCAACAATGCCACATGGCATCTCCTCGTGCAAATATCTTTCCTCCAAATATGTAGAAAATGCCTCAAACAAAGTGTTCTCACCCCAAAGCCGCCCTCAACAGTGAAACACGCCTCCAAGTATGTAGAAAAGGCCTTAAACAATGTGTCCTTACCCCCAAATACATCAAAAGGTGAAATATGCCTCCAAATATGTGAGAAATGGATTAAATAATGTGTCCTTGCCCCCCAAACATTCTCCTCAAAGGGGAAACATGCCTTCGAATGTGTGGAAGCTCCTCCATTACGGTTATTTCTCACCCCTTCTTGCCTCTGGCATGCCTTAACCAACTCCTTATGAGTGTGTTCAACCTTAAGTGGGCCTTTGGCCAAGCCCAAGTGCAACTTAGTGCCATGTGGCTCCTTTCTAAGAAGGGTGTTCCTCCTTTTATGCTCTATGCCTCCAATATGTGTCAAGTGTGTCCAAATGGGATCTCATGGCAAAAATTGCCTTCGAAAAGCTTGCATCAAGCCAACAACACTCTTTCTACACCCTTGTTCTTTCCTTGGATGATGAAAAGTGCCTGCAAAAAGCCTCCATCAAGCCAACAATACTCTTTCTACACCCTTGTTCTTTCCTTGGATGATGAAAAGTGCTCAGTCAAGATAGAACAAGGTGCATGGTCTCTAAGTCTCTCCTTGCAACCTATAACTACCACTAAACTCCAAAGATCTTATGTTGTGTTGGTGAGACAAGAAAACTCATGAAAATGTGGAATAAGACTTTGCATTTTCATGTGGAAACAACTTTCATATGGAAATGTTGATTATTTCCTATCAGGTATTTTGAACAAATTCTTAAAGAAGTTGAAACAACAATTCTTATTTTTGTGTCTACCCTGATTATTATTTTTGAAGAACCTTGGTTGGAATCTCATCCCAACCCATTCCAGTATTGTTCTAGAATTGTTATTTGTCTTGTTGGGTTTTTCCTCGTACTCCATTTTTAAACCAACTTTGTAGTTTTAGGATTCAATGTCTAGGTTGAGGTAAATTTTAACATATGTTTTTGGTTGATATGTCTTTCTACATACTAGTTCGATCTAATGTTGTTTGCATTAAAGCATGTAGTAGTGATTATAATTCACTATAATTTGTGTTTCAAGTAAAATTTCAGGTGAAGAACTACGTATTTGCTACATCGATGCTAGTATGGATTATGAAGCTCGACAATCCCTACTTTATCAAGGCTTTGGCTTTCGGTGTCAATGCCTTCGATGCAAATATAAGGACTAGATCTTATAGAAAGCATGATGAACTTTTATCAAGTGGATTATATCTTAGTGAGATAGATTTGGAGCTAAAGTTGTTATCCCTTGCATGTTACAGAGGATATGACATGTTAAATCTTGCATAAGTAGCATTGAAGTATATTTTACCTTCTTAATCATACTCTAAAGAGAGAACCAGAACTCGTGACTATTTACAATTATAAAAATAAATATAGCTAGAATTATCAAAGGAAAGATAGAGATATTATTTATATACTTGATTATGTTTTCAACTTAGAATTGGTGTTCTCTTAAAAACAATCATTAATTTCCTCAAAGCCATGGAAAGCATAATTCATCGATATATATATATATATATATGCACTATAATTTTAAAAACCATTAACCATAGAATTTAATGTCTATAATTAGTATGCTTTTATATCCTTTTTATCTTCTTAAAATGTTGCAATTTATATTATTTTCAAGAAACTATATATAAGATACAAAATTGTCCTACATTTGATTGATAGGCTCTATGATCAAGTAGGATACAATTACTCTTGGAAATATTGTAAATACAAAGAGGCATTCTAAGACCATCACCACGTTTCCCACTCCATTTGGCACACAAATTGTTCCAAAAACTCCAACCTTCATTCAAATCTATGACTTGCCACTAATTTATACTTTTTTTGTAGACTATATAAGTCCTCAATGAAACTCACGATTCCATTGCATAACATATTGGTCAAAAGTGGGACTAGTAAGACTAGATTGAGGTTCGTCGACCCATAATGTAATATGCTCGTGGAAAACTCATTTACATTTTTGTGGATGCCTAATGTTTGTACATTCACTTTGGTGCATTCCTAGAACACTTACTTGGTTGATTCCTCATTTTTGCAAGCTTGGCATCTCTAATCTACATTGATAAGGATTTGTATCTCGATGCTCTACTAGTGATATTTGTAGGACGATTCTTCGGGAAAAGAATTAAGATTTAGGTTTAGCTTTATGTAAATATATCTATTGTGATCACTTTATCCATCTTTCATTACATTCATATTGCTTCCACTTGTCGATAAGTTTGTCTATTCCTAAATTTGTTAGGAGTGGTGCTTGATATAATATCCCAAACTTGGATGATATATTAGCTTAATATTCGGCCAAACCCATTCCTTCCATTGCAAAGATACATCTTTCAGCAATTTAAATTGTGTCTCATACTATACTTATTCAAGGAAGGCTAGAATCCATTGTTCTTTTATCTTTGGTAAATGAAACTCTACCTTTCGTTTGATTCAAAGATTTTGAACCCCATCATTTTTATCCTATGAGTGATGTAGCAAGAAAATTCCTTTTTTGTTTAGGAATTTCCCTTCGAGGAAGAATATCTACCATAGAGGTTATTTTGCACTAGAGAGAGCCCTACACCACATGTTACAATGTCTCAAGGTGACCTTTGTTTTGATCTTATAATCTTTTTCCTTGAAGATCTTCCCCGTTTGCTTCTAAACCCTCTATTTTCTTAGAATTTTCCATGATTCTTCTCATATACCTCAATAGATTTTTCTAAGGTTCTTCTCCTTTGAACTCCTTGACTATCCATTTTGCAGCAAAGACCTTCCTTTGAATCAATGGATTGCTAATGTTGATGCCCTCTTGGTCTTTGGTTTGAATACAAAGAATCCAAGAGAAACCTTTGATTCCTTTGGATTTTTGTTCATGTAACCAAAGAAATATCAAAGGTTTATCAGTTTCTCATACTTCTTTCTAAAGGAAACTAACAGGTAAAATAGAAAGTAAGGGTTTCTACTAGAAATATATTTTCCATTTGGGTTCTTCCGACAAGAGACAAGACTTAGTGTACCAATGGTTAATCATTTTTTCAATCTTGTGATGACCCTTTCCCTTATCTCGTCTAGGGAAACATTGCAACTTAAATCAGGAAAGGTTATTAATCAATTATAATTTCTTGGTTGAATTCTCTGTGAATTCTAGTTCATTCATGAAGGAAGGATTTATATACCAATCAATATGTATTTTTTCTTGTACTCATTTATTATTGTTTTTGAGGTGATGTACATATTTAAGCAATCCATTATTATTTGGACCTCTTCTTTTTCTAATTGAATCATAACGGAAAAATCATCTTCATAATGTGACTAGTACCATCAAGAAATGTTATAGCCTTTATTTGTCATTTAGTGTTTGCTTTCTCTGACATGTATCTTATGTCAAATTTGGTCAATAAAACATAAAGGGAGATGGAAAAGGGGCATCATTGTCTAATCGGTATGTGAAGGTTAAATGTGGTAAACATCATACCATTTATTGATGCCATACTAGTGGCTTCCCAAAACAATGTTTTGGACCCTATAACACATCTTGCTACATATATTATCTAGTACAACATTATCAAACATGAAGTGCCAATGGAGCATGTTATACACCTCATCAAAATTACTTTTAATAGCATTCTAGTTTGCCTAAACACTAGCCCATTTCATGGTCTCCCAAACTAAAAAGGACTATCAAGTATACATCAAACTTCAAGAAATTGCATCGATTTAGTTGTGTTTCTACAATCTTCAACTAGGCATGGGAAATCTTACTCCATAGGATTTGGTTTCTTAGTATTCCAATCATTTTATGGATTCCACATTCATTTTCATGTCTTTGTTTTGTGACCATTTTGTTGTATCCCCAAAAAAGCTTGATTAGTCTTATGAATTCTCTCTCCCTCTAAATAATCTAAACCTTCCCACTTTGTGATTTGAGGTAGAGACACCAAACCTTTCTCAAGGTTTCCAAACATTCTAGATTTCTTGATATGTATAATGTTTAACTTGTATTGAAGTCATTGTTGTTCATCCTCCTTTCTCTTCCTCTAAACTTCAAACTTAATAAGATCTTGAAAAGAGGGAATTGGCCCTACATCACTTGAACTAGCTTTCCATCTTTATATTGTATGGGAACAAACTCTTTGCTAATATTAAATATCTCTAATTTGATCAATTTCCTTTTATCTCCATTTCCATGACTCTACCAAGTAAGCTAAGCTAAATGGAAGTAGTTTTTCTTTCTCTACATGGGTCTCCCATATTCAACAATGTTTTCATGGTCGCTCATGGGGGAATTCTTCATCATGAATTGGAAATACTTCATGCCAACTCCTCTTGTCCTTGAATTCAACCCTCTTTATATCTACCTCTCAATATCGAGTCAACATTCGAAACCTCGCAAGCCAACCAATCCCAATTTTGCCTCTTTCCTTATGGGGTATTTGGTGCATAGATTGATAAAAAACACTATTGATTTATCTTCATCAAGGAATCCTATCTATTATCGCACAGTTTGTACTTGGAAGTAAAGGAAAGATGAAAGAAAGGTAAATTGGCAAAACTGGAGACTATCCTACCACTATCACCTTGATGGGATAACTCTTTCTATTTAGGGTGGTAGGCCCAGTGGATACATCCCCGGTGACCTGGGGTTTTGAGAAGGCAAAGGCTTATGGCTAAGTAAAGGTTTCCCCCTCACAAGTCACCACCGATCAAAAGGTCTGGCTAAACAGCCAGTAAAGATAATGATAACCAGAAGTGTACCTGTCCAGAACAAAGCAACAAGAAAACTATATATTTGCAAGATCACTTGTTGGTTAGTGCTTCATATAAGCAAGGACTTTCTGATATAAAGAAATTGACCAATAATATTGATGAAGCAAATCAATGATGTACAATAACAATAATCACAATATGTCACTTCACAATAAATGCTTAAGAAGAAGCTTCACAATGAGCAAGGACAATTTATCATCAATGTTACAATACTAACATTCATTAGAAGCAATGACTAGCCAATCTTTTAATTGATTATAAAAGGATTAAATGTTGCAAAGTATAATTATAAATCAAATGGATAAATGGCAGCAAATAGGGTTAGTAGGTTAGTCTAGGCTAGGGTTAGAAGGTTTTAATAATTGTTCAAAGTATTGAATGTTTCAAGTTTGTGATCAAGGCACTCAAGCATAGAAAGTCTTAGATCAGTGCGTTCATAGGGCAAATGGAATCAAACTAGCTGCAAGAGTTGAAGGGACAAAATGATAATAGCAGGGCCAAAGACAAGAGGGATGTGATGGATGAAGTGTTGTTAAGACAAGGTTTCAACCATCAACCCTAGGGGAAAACGGCTCACTAAGGTGTAGTAACCCCAGGCCTTAGTGTGTTTTCCTCCTTCTTTAGCTCAATGACAAGGTAAAAACAGCTAGCATGAAGAGTAAATGGTAGGGTGTTGCAATGGCAAGGCCCTAGCAATATCTTCAGCAAATAAAACGGCTCATTGGCATAACTTAGTAGGGACTTAAAATAAGGACACCAACATGTGTTTATTTCCTAGGGTTTATTCCAACAAATTTCATTAACAAAATGCAAGTAAAAATACCATAACCATTCAAGTAAGGGAAGGATTGCAGAATTTCACTTACATTCACCAAGTATCATCAATGCCAAACCCTAGTTGTAAACCTTTCACCAAGAAAATGCCAAAAATAACCAAAATAAGCCTTCTTCAACAAGTGCGCACTAGTAATTTCAGCCAAAACCCTAAAAGAGGGCGCAAATTTCAGACCTCACACAAGTGTGAGTGAAAGATGATGAATAAAAGAGAGTTTTAGCTCTCTTACTTATACAGTAGCAATTACCTTAATTTAAATTTAGGTCACAAAAGGTCGACAAGGCCAGAAATACATAATAATATTGTTTTACATTAAATGTCATGATAAAAACCCTAAATCAAGCATAAATGAAGACGTCATGCCCTTTTAGGGTGACATTAGCCACTTTTAGGGCAATGTTGGCCTCCTGGAGCAAAACGTTAGGCCCCCTTGGGCCTCCGGAAGCTGCCACAACTGCCTCCCAAAACCTCCACGGGCACTGGATGACATCATGAGTGTCCTGGGTGATGTCATGGGCCTTCCAATGCCAACATCATGGTGGAAAGGGCACAACCCCCTGGGTACAAGCCTGCTAAGTTGCCTCTAGTGGAACATCCTCCTCTTCTCTGGTGCAAGCCCTCCGATATGTCTCTTCCCCCTGTTGGGGCCTCAACATTCATCTGGTGGGCTTTTAGCCCCATGGAGGTCCGAACTAATCATCTCCCCATGTGTACTTGTCCATCTGGGTACCTGCCATCAGGTATGGTCCTGAAACATCAACAAATACACCCTCCATGGGCTCATAAGTCACAGGGATCATAGCAATGTCAATCACATCTAGTCATCAATTTTATTAAACATGTGCATAAAACCCCTTTTACCTGGACAAGTGCTCAAAGACATTATACTAATCTGTAAGCCAAGTTTGGAGGAAGTGGCAGGGCGTCCTATTCGGCTAATGCTCACTGGATGTGGGATGTTTCCAGGAGAAATCAAATCCAATTCATGTTAGTGGATGAGGTGGATAAGGGATGTCTGGAAAAGAGGTGCAATGATAGCAGAGAAATGCATGGCTTACCTGTGGGTGCCTCTGTAGAGGGTGTGTTGCACATGTCCTGGATGCAAATGTTTCCAAGCCCATTTGTGCATTTTATCTTTATTCTTCATTGTGTTTTCTTTCAAGAAGCTAATCAGGGGACACTGCCCTGACGTGGTGACCAGTTGTGGCAATATTACCCACAAGCACTTTCACGGAAATAAGAAGGTTGGCTCACGATGAGACCCCATTTCTCTTGGCTATGCCATCAAGAGCCACTACCCTGGCATGGTAACCAACTGCTAGTAGTGTCATATCGCTAGATGCCCATGGACCTAATAGGTTGGCTCGTGATGATTAGGTCTTGTTTTATTATTTCTTTTATGGGTCCCTGTGTTTCTTGCTGAGAAGCCTTTTATTGCTTTCTCANGCATGGTAACCAACTGCTAGTAGTGTCATATCGCTAGATGCCCATGGACCTAATAGGTTGGCTCGTGATGATTAGGTCTTGTTTTATTATTTCTTTTATGGGTCCCTGTGTTTCTTGCTGAGAAGCCTTTTATTGCTTTCTCAGGGATCCATGGGCGAAGCATCCCGGACCAGTGTAATGGGATGGATGAGCGAGAGAAAGATGGAATGTGGTAAGTATGATGGGAGCGGACGATGGCTTTTCATGAATCCCCCCAGTGGAAACTCAAAACCTATGGGCACGAGCTTACTCGGGCATCCTGTCATTCCCCCCAGATATGGTCAAGTGGATAGGTATAAGATCCAAGCACCGTTAGAAACAAAAAGAATTGAATGCACATATTCAAAGGTTTTGAAGATCAGAATGACACATACCATGATACCCGAACTCATTACCTCATGGAGCAAGATCCACTTCTGCTACAAGACTAGGCCGAAGTTGATGGATGTTGTTGCTGCTGACAAGGTGGAGGAGTTGAAGAAAAGAAAAGATGGGCCCTCCAGGGCCATGCTCAAGTCGATCTGGCTCTCGGTACTCCATGTCTAGGACATGTGGACCTCGAGACATAATCTCCTTAGTTATCCCTAAACTGGGGGATAACATCTGGCTCCAACTCGGGGACATGTGCTCACCGTAAAGCGCATGAGAACCTCAGCATCTTTGGCATAACCTGTAACCTTCTTGATCTCAACATGAAACTATTAGTAATCATTTGGGGTGGTGATATCACCCCCAAATCATATATATATAAAATGAAAGCAATCATATGTACAAATGTGAAAGCAAACTACTCTAGCATGAAATGCAAATGGTATATACAATGAATGCAAATGCCTACTTACATGTACTTACATGTCGGTTGAATGCTAGGTGTAGTCAAACGACCAGTGAAACCATCCTAGCAATGTCTCACGATACCTGCCTCTGTGCTTCATCATAAACCAAAACAGTGATAAGTTAAGCACAAAAATAACATGGGTTAGAGAATGTATTGTATAATCGGAAGCCATAAACTCTAACTCATGGAGGCGGGTGGGAGGGATAAAATCATGCCAAGTCACCCTCTGAGGAAAGTGCTCAATCCACTTCAGGAAGGGATCGTGAAAAGTCAAAGGTTCAGAACACTGACTCATAAGGTTTGAAAACTGGCTACCTAGGACGTCCTCGTAATCTGAAAACCTAGAAGGGATTGACAAGGATCTAGAAGATGATCGACAAACTCTCAAGGGAAGGTTAAAAGGTTTAGATGACAGACCTTTTCTTGGAGTATTCAACCAACCCTTGGACTCTAGGGTTTGCCCCAGAGGAAACTCTATACAAAAGACATATCTCCCAACTACACCTCTAGAGACATAGAAAAGTAAAGTAATCGGAGGTGGTTGGAGAAAGTTGTCACAAGGATCCTTCTTTGGGCGAATGATGTCCTTACTCCTATCAAGATCTGAGCACAACGGTGGTTTACAATCTTCTTCATGGAATAAATCCAAGTGCTCAGAGGAGTATTCATCAAAAACCTCAAGCTATGACCGAAAAGTATCAGGAAAATATGGGACTAGGTCAACCTTGAGTGTTTGGAAAGTGTTGGTAATTATATCATCTCCTTGTTGCCACTGGTCAAAATCAAGAGTAACCTGTTGTGATATCTGTAAAGACAACACTTGGAAATGACTCTTAATGTCGTAAATGGGGTCCATATCATAACCAACTACATCCCACTTGCGTCTTCCAACATGTATGAACTCATCAATGTTATCAACCATGTCACTATTTGTATCATAACATGCAGGATTTGAAGCATTCAAGGCTCATTTATCTCCTCCTCATCTCCCACATCATAAAGTAGAGAATCATCAAAATTTTGGAGAGGAGGGTAACTTATGGTGTTGGTTTCTTCTTGCGCAGGAGCTTTGAGGACTTGGATGTCTTCAACATGCATTATTGTTTCATCCTCATGAGTTGCTCCTTCATCTTCAACCGTACAACACGGAAGATCTACTTCGTTCGAGGATTCCACTTCTCCGTCACTCTCTAAATCATGGAACAAGGTATTATCAAAATCCCAAAAAGGAAAGCAACTAACCTCATTCTCTTCTTCTTGTGTAGGGGGAAAAGGCTCGTGGATGGATTTGTCAGGAGGAGGGCATGTTGACTCTTCATCATCATGTTCATGTTCCAGCTCCTCAACTGTGTTTTCAACAATCCATCGCTCTTGGAAAACCTCATCAAGAGCTTTCCCCTTAGTATTTCATTGATCAATAACTTATTCCCCTTTTTCTTGGAAATGCAGTAAAAGTTCCAAGGGAAACTAGTCTTTCCAAATTGAGAGTGTCTGAGGTATCTTCAAGGTCATTGATTTTGGTCCATAGGGAGAAGATATGTTCTCCTTTGGACAAAAAGATATTTGCCTCGATTTACATGGCCATGTTACAAGCTTCGTAGAGTGTTTTTGGCCTCTTTTTACTTAGGAGAAACCCTAAATGCACCAGTGCATTAGTAAAGAGATACACAAAGTACTTGTCTTCGGGATAATGGTCTCTAGGAATCTGATACAACAATCTCTCAAATCTATCCAGGAAGTTCCAGACAGTCTCATTTTCAGTTTGTTTTGCATACTCGAGTCTTTTTAGTAACGTTTGGATATCTTCCAATTTCATATCCCATTTTTTGAGAAAGATTTCTTCTAATTGGTCCATAGATGTGATTCTAACTACAGGGAGATCATCATACCAAATTCTAGCATTCCCATGAAGAGTGGCAGAGAAAAGTTTCATTGCCAAATCCTCAGCATCATCACTGATAGGATGGAGTTGAAAGAAAGCCCAAAAATCACCCATGTGATAGTCAGCTCTTTCCCCATCACTGCCAATGAATCTAGGGAGCCATTTTTTGTACTTCAGGGGCATTTGTCGAGGGTATCCCAGGATTTTACTCATGTCTAGGGGTTTGAAATTTCTCGAGTCCCATTGAGAAGTCATAGTTGGCTTCGTCATCAGTGGAGTCGCCAGATAATTTTCTTGAAATTATCAAAGAAATAAGGGAATCATCCTTAGTGTAGTCGCCAGGTAAGCTTGTAAGATAAAGATTTTTGAGGAAAGGCTTACCGAAAAAGTGTGGTCTTTGAGGAGAATTGACTCAGTGTTCCCCAGCAACGACGCCAAAATGTTATCGCACAGTTTGTACTTGGAAGTAAAGGAAAGATGAAAGAAAGGCAAATTGGTGAAACTGGAGACTATCCTACCACTGTCACCTCGATAGGATAACTCTTTCTATTTAGGGTGGTAGGCCCAAGGGAGACGCCCCCGATGACCTGGGGTTTTGAGAAGGCAAAGGCTTATGGCTAAGTAAAAGTTTCCCCCTCACAAGTCACTATCAATCAGAAGGTCCAGCTAAACAGCCAATAAAGATAATGATAACTAGAAGTGTACCTGTCTGGAACAAAGCAACAAGAAAACTATGTATTTGCAAGATCACTTGTTCGTTAGTGCTTCATATAATCAAGGACTTTCTGATATAAAGCAATTGATCGATAATATTGATGAAGCAAATTAATGATGTACAATAACAATAATCACAATATGTCACTTCACAGTCAATGCTTAAGAAGAAGCTTCACGATGAGCAAGGACAATTTATCATCAATATTACAATACTAACATTCATCAGAGGCAATGACTAGCCAATCTTTCAATTGCTTATAAAAGGATTAAATGTTGCGAAGTATAATTATAAATCAGATGGATAAATGGCAGCAAATCACTCATTCAGGTGAAGGTAAAACCGTAGAGTTTTCACCTCACCAAGTTGTAATCAACGATCTAAAAGATCTTAAGCATGTTCTTGCAACTGGAATTGTTGATGATATTACCAGGTTGTACAAGTTTGACAACTTTGGGTCATCATCTTTTTCATCAATTTTTGTTGCTCATAGCGATGACTTGAGCAAACTTTGGCATGAGCGGTTTGGTCATC
>SNQJ01S0098144.1:31266-45997 GCA_010110895.2 Picea sitchensis | reverse complement strand
CATGAACAGACTGTTGAATACCTTATATCAAAGAAGTACCCTTCCCATCAAAGCAATAATAGCTTGTTTCAACCCTCATGTCATATTTTTGTTGCTGAAAAAGAAGAAAATATGATAATATAAGTTTAGAAGGTGAAAAACTGAGAAATTGGGGCCATAAGCCAAGCTATGACGAATATTCCTCACAATCAGAAGATAAGACAGAAGAATGTAGTTTCCCAAGAACTTCTAATTGTGATGAACTTCCCTATCAACCCCATATTCCTCTTGAAGACACAAGCTCAATTTCATCAAGAAACCAAGATCAAATGTCATGTGAGAAAATGAGAGAGGTTGAAATTAAACAAATACAAGCATCACTAAGACTTTTTCCTAATACACCTCATGCCCAGGAGTGGACCAAGGCTATATGCATTGAGAATGAATCAGAAAATCAGCAAACAATGCAACAACCAAGCACAGTGGAGGCAGGACCTAATGCAATAATTTTCCTTTTTACACAAAGCAACGTCGTAGGGGAAAGTATTGATGATTTTTTTCAGGATCCATTTGCATCATGTCTAGAAGCAGCAAGTGATCCTAGGCTCATTGATTTCTTCAATGGAAAGTGCATTTCCAAATGTTTCTTTGACGTGCCTTCAAGTAGGAATTATCTCTGGTGCTTAAGGAAGCACATTTCAAAGCTTCAAACAGTTGAAAAAATGATGAAATGGCTTCATTGGTTTTTTCATGTAACTTGAATGCTTCATTTTCCCAATAATTAGAGTAGGTGTGTGCAATAAGCTTGTTGGACAAGCATCGTTTTCATCATTTTTGTCAGTTTCAGTTTTCATTTGTATTTAGTTTCAGTTAAAGGTCACAGATCAAAGAAGATTACAGAGTTTAAAGGTTGGGAGAAGACCTAGGATAAGGCACTACAAGAGTTCTTAGAGCTTCACAAGGAGGACTCTATCCCCTATGGAGACTATGTTAGCACAAGAATTTGCAGCCAGAAGAGGCTTGCCTCTCCATAAGAATCTAAATAACCTCTGCAGGCATATACATGCTTCTAACCTATGAACTCAAGGTTCTTTATTAGTCTCATCATACAAAAGAGCACATAAATTTCATAGTGCCATGGCGCTGCGGAATTGTCTATATTGCATGGTTTGCCATTTTACTACCTAAAATGCTACCAAATCTATTAAGAAGTGTAATGATCGTGCTATGAATTCCATAGGTTGTTACCAAATCCATTTTCATGTCGGATGTTACCAAATCTGTCAAAGTTGATGTGATGTAGTTGTGAATTATGATGTCACTACCAAATTGCATTCAGAAACACAGGCGGGAGCTACTGAAATTTTGAGAGAGACCAAATTGTGTAGAGTTATTTTGCAAGGACGCTTCTACCAGTTTTGAGTGACTAACTTAAAACTTGGATTATGAACAAATGAGAAGGTATTTTTGAAAACTGGAGGAGGTTTTTGTTCATCACATAACAAATAACAAAAATCTCTCTTAGTTTTTAAAAATGTGTTATGGTTTGATATATATTAGACATATAAGTGGTGCTACTGAATGTGCACAACTATTTTACAGCGACGCTACGAAATTTCTTGTAGCGGTCACAATTTTGATATTCGCCTTGTTGGGAGGTTGCCACCTGTCAAGGAGTATTCGAATGGATTCTCAAGGATCATTTAGATGTCAAGGGACACCTGGACTTAATTTTATCTCCATCAAAGGCCTCATGCAATGAGGTGGAAACAATTTATTAATGACTTCCAACAAATTCCTGAAAATTAGTAGTTTGTTGGATTTTTG
Source organism: Picea sitchensis (assembly GCA_010110895.2). NCBI lineage: Eukaryota > Viridiplantae > Streptophyta > Pinopsida > Pinales > Pinaceae > Picea > Picea sitchensis. Next base: position 44,191 of record SNQJ01S0098144.1, on the reverse strand, counting down.
TCTCTTTGATTGTTTCCACCTATATCCAAGGCTTAGAATCCAATGGAAGAGATGGGATTCGACCTCCTAAGGTTATTTGGATTCTATTTTCTATTTAAGGAAGGATAGATCTCTTGGAGAAGAGGATTCATGAGCCAGGAGAGGCTAGAGAGAGTAGGAGCATGCAATTTTCCTGTGTGTGTTCATTTGTAAGCTTGTGGGAATTTTATGATTGTAAGAATTACTACTATTGGAGACTCATGAGAGTTGTGATTTCAGATTGTAATTATTTTGTTTATATATCTTCTTATTTGAATATATTGCATATTTGAGGATCAAACGCTGCCAATGATTTATGGATCCCTAAGAAGCAGAGAATCTACTGTATTTTTCCCATTAGTCATTGTTTATATTCAAGTATTTGTTGATTCATTAAATTGAGAGGATATTTGTTTAGTGAAAATTTTATCTTATGTTTTCCTTCTTCATTCTTCCACCTATCAACATATAATCTCGTTTTATGTTGAGCAGCTTCAGTGCCTTCGATGAGTAGAATGTTTGTGACTCCACTTCCCATTGGTGTAGCCTACTAATATGCAGTTTGCTACCCTCTCCCTTTCTTTCTCCATCTTGTTGATCCACCTATTCAAAACCAAAATTATCTTTTACATTCTGATGGGTGTTGAGCTTACGCTTTAGCAGTCAAAGTGTGACTTTCGGTGATAACACTATCTAGCCGCTATGTTTTTTTTATGTGGAAAGCTTAAGCCCAATGTCATTCCCTTTCCCAACAAAAATGATTTTGTCTCTGTGCATTTTTACCAAGAGATACCATGGGCTTTTACGCCACTCGATTTACATGCAATTACCTTGCCTCTCTGTGTTTTTACCAAGAGATCCCAGGAATTTTACTCCACACGATTTCCATGTAAATTACCCTATCACTATGGGTATTTACCATGTGATCCCATACATTTTACCCTACCCAAATTTCCTACACAGGACGCATGCAGTACCCATTTACTCCCTTCCATCATTAAACAGGCCAGTTGAACTGTGTGTAGTTCTTTCACCTTCTTTACCTACCTAGTCAACTCTACTGGTGCTCCTGAAACCTAATAAAGGACCCCGGGTGAATAGCGAGAGGATGATTGTGCCCTCTCAGCGACCTTGACGTATTATTAACCCTTTTTCTTGGAAATTTGGTTGAGAAAAGTTAAGGTTTTTATTGTCTTTAGAATGAAAAAATTTAATGCTTTTAATTTCCATTAGTAAGGAGAAAAGTTAATGTTTTTGTTGGTCTCTAGAATCGAGAAGGGTTAATGTTTTTATTTGTCTTTAGAAATGAGAAAAGTTAATGTGTATTGTCTTTAGAATGAGAAATGTTAAGGTTCTTATTTGTCAATAGAACTGAGTAAAGTTTATGTTTTTTCAAAATAAATGAGTAAGGTTAATGTTTTATTTAATGATGTCAATACATGTGTTTTGTTCAAAATTAATGTCCTCATTGGAAGAACTTGTTTAGATCTTGAATTGATGCCCATAAATCTTTCCTTTTACGAGAATCTAATAGAACTTAGGTTTAATGAATGTTAAACCTCCCCACTATGGAGATTCCCCTCTTTACTCCGTTCAATGAATCCTTAGAATAGTTGGTCGTGAACAAGGATTGGAGTTAGTGTTAAAGTTAGTAGTGAAATGTGATATCCCACTTTTATCGCAAGTCGATTTGACTACGGACTTAATAAGGGTATCCATGTAATTCTTGTAGGGATTGCATAGATAACGATTAAATAAATGCTAATTACATTCTTAAGGAAGGAAACCATGGATAGTTGGTAAGTATTGATGTTTCTTAAATTTTAAGGGAGGGGGACATGTTAAATGGTGAGTACTAATTATTTTGGAGTTCTTAAGGAGAAGGTAATTTGGTTAGATGGTCTTTTCGTAGCTTCTTTATTGATTTGTATTCGATCTTAACTTATTATGTGAGTGGTGTAGACACATCATAAGGAGTAGTTGTCGGACCTTACACATTCAACTCATATAACACTTGCAATATGGATCGAAAGGTTAAACTGCGTAACGACCATTGTGATACTTGTTCTTTGGGTTGTGCCTTTAAAATTGTGTTAATACACGATTGATTAAGTTTTTTTATTCTATTGCACCATTGAAATTACTGTTAATTAGTCTTGCGCATTTGAATGATGTGATGCATGTTGTAATAACATTTGTTGTGCACCTTGAAATAAAATAGATGTTCACTTTTGCACCATAAAAATAAAGTGATTACCCTCGCGCCTCAACCCTTTTCGTTGTATGATTGATGGAGAATTTACATTCTCTTGCACCTTTGAGTTTAATGTTGATCACTCTTGCATCATGAATTAGTTTCTAATTAATCTTACGTCGTTCATTTATGTCGATATATGACTGATTTAGTAACTAGTTTTATGTTGCACCATTAATTAAGTTGACATGTGATTGTTCTAGATTTGTTTACTCTCGTGCGCAACAAATAATTAAATGTTGATGTATAATTGATAACGATAATTATTACCCTTGCACCATGGTTAATTGATGTTTAGGATTGATGGATTGATGAAATAGATGATCGTAGATGTTGTTGATTTAGCTAGTTGCTTGGATTGATTGGGTTAGTGGGATGTAGACACCTCCTTATTCCTCAGAACAGTCGCCAAACCTGAGACCTTAAATAGTTAAAATCAATTGGAACCTGGGCTTGAGCATTTCTTATGTGCCCTGGAGGTCCTAACCTTGCAAGGTAGGATGGGCGGGTAGTCATTTTATATTCATTATCTGATTGAATGTTGTTGTAAATTGCTTCAAGATATTATGACGTGTTAATATGCTACGCTAATTATGTTATGTGTCATTATCCTTCTTTGACGCATTGATTGCGTCGTTAGTGATATTCATGATGAGTAGCTGGTACTACTTTACTTATGATGTTGTTGAATAGGCTCTTCCATGATCATGTGTTGATGTTAATGTCTTAATGCAATTTTTTTTTTTACCTTTTATGATTCGACTTTTCTTAGGCGTAACAGAGGGTTGTTACATTATGGTATCAGAGCAGGTTCAAACCTGCGAATGGGGATCATTACGCCTTCCACTATATAAAAAATTGATTAATAATTTATCACTAATTAAATTGAATTGTAATCGTGTGGGTAATCATGGTTAGAGGACATCGCGAAGGAAGACGACATGGTGCTAGGGGAGGAGGTACGACACCTCTAGTAGCATCCATGCCATAGGGGTCTGATCCCAAAGGAGAAGAACATGTCATTGGACATGAAAAAATAGTTGTAGGGGATGTGGTTGGGTTGATGAGGTCCTTTTAGAGGATGTCAGAGGCCTTGATTAGTAGTTTGGATAGAGATGAGGCTAGGGAACCTATAACCCCTGAGGGTTCACAACGTACCCCAGCAAGTACTGGTAGTGTTCATCGAGAACTAGAGAAGGTCAAGTTTCCCGAGTTCTTGGGTGCCATGGACAACGCATCCGTCGAGGCATGGTTGGAGAACATGGAAATGTATTTTTCACTTCATGACTCCACCTCCAACATAAAGGTCTGCATGGAGATCTTTCAATTTAAGGGGAGCCCTCTTCTATGGTGGAAGACACTCCTCCCACAACTGAACATGGTCGTCGAAGACATGTCATGGGAACTGTTCAAGGAGTGGTTCTAGGAGAGGTATTTGTCTGAGGAATTCATTAAGATTCATCTCAATGAGTTCAGCTACTTACGAAGGGTGGTCACACGATGCCCGAGTATGAGGCCCATTTCATGGAGTTGCTTAGGTATGCTCCACATCTGAACACCGATAAGATTAATATCAACAAGTTTGTGTTCAGCCTTAACGTCAACATTTGTGTGAAGGTGAGGATCATAATGCCTCAAAGTTGCACAATGTTTTCCAGAAGGCCCTCATAGTTGAGGAAGATCTCATATATGGGGGTCAGAGCATGGATGCTGTGAGACTGATGGGACAAGTGACATCTGGTGTGCAGAAGCATCAGACACCAACTAAACATCCCTCAAGATATTGAGACACTCTGATAGGATCCACGTTCATGCCACCACCACGAACGGCGTGTCAGCAATGAACTCCCTATAGAGGAACACAAAAATAGCAACAACGTTGTCTGTAGTAGCAATGACTCAAGCCTATTCAACATAATAAACCAAGGTTCTAGGATAGTGGGCCATCAAATTCTACTTCGGGGACCATGAGTACTAGACCGAAGAGTGGATTTTGAACATGTGGAGAGCCACATTCCCACCGTGACTGTCCAGTTGAGAGGACCAGAGCAGTCGGGTCAGCTGGACACACTATAGTACGAGATTTTGGAAAGGCCCACTGGATTCCTGCCGTGGTGAATAACCGCCAGGCCGAGCACCAGTCTACTGTTCTTGAGACATTAGGTACAATCGTTGGCCAGACCTTTATTATTTTGATAGATCCAAGTGGTACAGAGAGATTTATTTCTAGTGCAACGCTAAAGAGAATTAAGGTAAAGGTAGTCGAATAGGAGGAGTTTATCTGCATGGACAAGGCTTCAAGAGCCAAGCAGAAGGTTGGAGGAAAGGTTACAGACTGTAGCCTTAACCTGGGAGATTTTTTCACGAAGTACAACCTGTACATCATGATATTAGGATCTTGTGACATCATGATCGGTATGTACTGGTTGGAATCACATGATGCGATACTCAATTGTAAGACAAAACAGTTGAATTTGACTGATGACGAGGGACAAAGATGAGTGATTGTAGGAAGAAACCAAGGAGTTTCCATAAGGTTCATCTCTTCCTTACAACTATGGAAGAGTATGTGCAAGGGATGAAATCTATATGCAATCCTAGCGTTGAATGAAAAGGGCGTGGAAGAAGGATTAGAAAACCTTCCAGTAGTATGAGAGTTTGCAGGTGTGTTCCAAAAAGAGTTACCCGGTTTGTTGCCCGAAAGAGAGTTGGAATTTAACATCGACTTAAAACCTAGAACTAAACCGATAGCAAGGACACCTTATGGGATTTCGACCCCTTAGTTACAGGAGTTGAAAATGAAAATAAAAGAGTTTTTGGACCTAGGAATTATACGTCCAAGTGTGTCACCTTGGGGTGCACCTGTTATTTTCATATGGAAGAAGGAAGGGTCGTGGAGACTCTACATTGACTACCGTTAATTGAACAAGGCAACAATCAAGAACCAATATCCATTGCCAAGAATAGATGATTTGTTTGATCAAATGAAAGGCATGATGGTGTTTTCAAAAATTGACTTGAGATCAGGATACCACCAGTTACGGATAAAAGAGGAAAACATTCCTAAGACCACATTCAAGATGAGGTTTGGACATTACAAGTTTACCATTTTACTGTTTGGACTGACAAACTCCCCAGGGGTATTCATGAGTTTGATGAATGGGGTGTTCCAAGAATACTTGGACAAGATTTTTCATGTATTCAGTGACGACATCTTGATATATTCTCGAACGATGGAAGAACATGACGAACATTTGTGCTTGGTACTACAATTCTTACGAGAGAACAAATTATATGGGAAACTGTCGAAATGCTCTTTTTATCAATTGAAGATTCATTATTTAGGGCATGTTATCTCCGACGAAGGTATCATTGTGGATCCAACAAAGGTAGAGACTTTTATGGAATGGCATGCACCGACGAATGTACCTAAAGTATGTAGCTTCGTGGTTTTAGTAAGATATTATCGACAGTTCGTCAAAGGTTTTTCAAAGATAGCAAATCCAATTATGGAATTGCAGAAGAAAAAAAAGAAGTTTGTATGGACTGATAAATGCATGGAAGCATTTCGAAGGCTCAAGGAGCTGTTGACGACAACGTCGATACTAAAATTCCCTGACATGGATGTAGACTTCTTAGTATGAACATACGCATCCAAGGAAGGCTTAGGCAGAGTCTTGTTGCAAGATGATCGAGTGATCACTTACATCTCTAGGAAACTAAGAAAGCATGAGTAGAACTACGCGATGCACTATTTGAAGTTGTTATCCATTGTGTATTCCTTGAGAGTATGGAAACACTACCTACTTGGATGGAAATTCAAACTAAAAATGAACCACTGTGGTTTGCAACACATTTTTACGCAAAGTGACTTGAACACGCGACAAAGGCATTGGTCAAAAATACTTAGCGAGTATGATTTTGAGATTACCTACATAAAAGGAACAGTGAACAGAGTGGCAGATGCATTGAGTCGGAGACCATGCATATTTTCGGTGATACCTCTTCAGACGAATCTTCGTGAAACGATTCTAAATAGACAATGCGACGATGACTAGTATAAAGAGGTTAAGGAAAATATCGAACAAAACACCATGTTGGTACCAAAAATTGTGGGATTTACTGTTGAAAACGACGGATTAATGAGATATAATAACAGGATTTGCGTACCACCTAATGACGATTTGAGAAGTTTGATATTAAACGAAGCTCATAGAGTAGTGTACATGGCTCAACCAAGAGTCACGAAGATGAGGGCATACCTTAAATCCTTATTCTTCTAGAAAGGAATGAAGGCGGACATAGTCAACTATGTGGCGACATGTCTAGAATGTCAGTAGGTGAAGGCTGAGCATAGACATCTAGCAGGATTACTACAACCTCACGCTATTCCGGAATCGAAATGGGAGGTCATTTCGATGGAATTTATTGTTGGATTATCGTTGACGACAAGGAGGCACGACTCAATTTTTGTGGTAGTTGACACTCTGATGAAGAGTGAACATTTTATCCCTGTGCATATGGTGTATCAAGAGCTAGACATAGCTATAGTTTTAATCAGTGATATTGTGAGATTGCATGGCATGCCTAAGAGGATCATATCCGATCAAGGATCAGTGTTCACAAGACGATTTTGGACTAGTTTCCAAGAGGCCTTGGGAATCCAACTTAATTTTAGTACCACATATCACCTGGAGAGAGATGGGAAGGCAGAAAGAACGAATCAAATCTTGGAAGATATGTTTCATATGTACGTGATGGACCAATAGAAGTGTTGGGGGGATTTCTTGCCACTGGTAGAGTTTGCATACAACAACAATTATCAAAGAACCATTAAGATGGCACCATTTGAGTTTCTTTATAGATGAACATGTCAGACACCTTTGAGATGGGATCGAATTGAGGATAGGGTCTTGGTAGGACTAGAAGTGATCCAAGAAATGGAAGAAAAAATGCTAATGATAAGACAAAGGATAAAGAAGCACAGGATCGACAGAAGAGTTTTGTTGATGTGCATCGCGTTGACCATAGTTATGAAGTTGGTGATCCAATCTTATTGCAGGTGAAACTGCACAAGAGTTCAATCAAGTTTGGAAAGGGTGTTAAACTCTCTCCTAGGTTTGTGGGACCTTTTGAAGTTGTGTAAAGGAAGGGGGCCATGGCCTATAGACTAGCCTTGCTTGATTCTTTGAGGAGTATGCACAATTTTTTTCATGTATCTATTTTGAGACATTATGTTAGTGATCCTACACATGTGATTGACATGAGTTCCTTACAGGTGTCGGACAAGGTTTCACTCATGGCGGAGTCAATCCGCATTCTATACCATCGCATTCGACATATACAAAGTCGAACAGTTGATCAGGTCAAGGTCCAATGGGACAATTATAGTCCACACTCGACTACCTGGGAGAACGCATATGATATGCACCAATAGTTTCCATTTTTGTTTGATAGTTAAACATTTAGATCTTGTCAGATACTTTATTTACTGCACATATACTGTGAAACTTCAGGATGAAATTTAAACCAAGAGGGGGTGTATGTATAATCCTTCTCTTGCACGCACATGATTTGACTTATTCTTTGAGGAAACTTGCGTGAAAGTGATCCAGTTTTGTAAATGTTTGTCTATTTCACTTATGGATTTTGATGATGATGTTGTTAGATTATGATGTTATGTTATTTGATATATATGTATAGACAGGTTCTATTGACAATTTTCTCCTATGTGTGCAGGACACTTGACTGATTGAGGATGTCAATGGAATCAATGGACCTCCCTGGGCTCCAGATTGAGTCAGGGAGTGGACTGTATGCGGTTTGGGTATTTCTATTTATGCATATGTGCCATGTGATCGGGTACATTATGATGTTGTTTATGGATCATTGACGGGTTTCGTTGATGGATGCAGGCCGATGATTTCTTCCTAATCAAAATCACACAAGGAGTAAAGGGGCCATGCACAACAACCAGATATTCAAGGATAGGTGTGGCATCATCCCTACCACAGCCTACTAGCACTCTCTCTGTGGCTCGAATTGTAGGATTGTAGGTTAACGATTACCTAGTTCAAGAGATCCACGATGCCATGAGGGAAAACTGAGACAGTCACTTGCACATATTCTAATGGGTGTGCAATAAGGCAGGGTCCTTATTCCTTAGAGGCCCTTAGTCTTTCACAAGGTCGCTTGATGGAGTATTGACTCTAAGGGTTGGACAACTACCAAAATCAATCAAAGGCAAGTGGCAACCTTGGAGCACGTAGTGCGTCTTGAAGGGCATATCACATAATTAAAAATTGAATAAAGGTGAGTGGCACCCTTGGAGCACAGAGTGCATCTTGAAGGGCATGTCGTGATTTTTTAATAAAGGTGAGCCAATGAACCTAGGTTCCTATAAAACAATAATTTTTTTTTACTATTGTCGGACTTTAAAATAATTAATAAATGGGTAACTTTATTAATTATAAAACCCCCTTAAAAATTCTAAGCCTAGTTTAAATATTTTAAACCTAATTCTAAATTGGGTAAGAAGGCTAAAACTAATTAATAAATTAAATAAAAGAGGGATGAAGAAAAAACAAGTTAAGAATTAAAAAGGAGAAATATTTTATCTAAAGATTTAATTATTGATTATGTGCAAGAAATGCTAAATTGGAACTAAGATAAGAAAGGAAATGAATGTAAAAAGGAATGTGGGAGCATATAAAGGAATCTAGTATAGTATAACTAAAGAACTTTCCTAAATTAAACACAAGTTTTAGAAAGGCGGTGGACATTAAAAACGAAATAGAGGGAATAAAGGGACAACTAGGAGTAATTTTAGGAGTGATTTTAGGATGGGAGAGGGAATTTGACATTTTATTAAATTAAATAAGTGAATTTATTGGTGAAACTATGGGAACAGGTGACAAGTGTACGGGGGGAATAATTCCTAATTAATTTTTAATAAAATGAATTAAATGTGCAAATGGAAAGTGGTCACTAAGAAAAATTCTATAAAAGTAATGGTTGAGAAGAGGAATGGATCATGACTGGTATGCATAAATTTATGTTGTCAAAATTTATTTGACTGATTTTACTTGTGAGAGTTGGGATACCCAGATCGAGAGAGAGAGAGAGAGAGAGAGTGGTAGCTTGACCTTGTGAGGCGAGATGGGAGCTAGAGTTTTCTGGTTGTGTTTGTGCATGGCCCCTTTGCGGCTCGGGGGGCTAAGGGGGAAGAATATTACCTGTAGTGTTGGTTGGGAGGTACCAGTGAGGTCTTCACAGTTAGCAAGCGGGAGACAGGAGGGAGCGCAAGCATGGAATAACAACTTTAGATTTTTTGCCTTCTGTTACGGTAATCCTAAACTAAGATTGGACCTATTAAGTTTCAAATTAAAATGTAGTTAATCTTATCACATATGCATTGATGGGAATTATATTCAAGGTTTTAAACTTTTTTTGAGATTTAGATTAATCATGTAGTTGTGGTGATCATGTCTTTTGTATACGTTTCTCTATGATAAAATCCCCCAACCTTATGCTTTCACCTTGCTTATTGATTTTCTTTCCCGCTAGCAAAACCCAAACCCTAAATTTTAAATGCTATTGGTTTTCATTGTTCCTTGAAATTTGTGTAAGTTAATCCTTTGTTTGTGTTGTTTTTCTCCCTGGAAAAACCCTCGCACTAAATTTTTAATGGGTTTTTCCTTGCTTGTCTAATTCATTTCCTCCCTGGCGAAGCTGAAGATCTGAAACATTAGTTACATCTGCATTTTTATGGCACCGTCACACAAAAAAAAATTCCTCTACATTTTTATGGAACCTTCACCCAGTAAATTTTATCTCGTCTCCCAAAACGATTTCGCCCAGCATTCTATTTTCTTTTTACTCTACATTCTACACTCTAAACTGTAAAATTGTAGGCTCAATTTTGTTGTTTATTCACTGTGGAGAAATTTTCCCATCTTTCTACCTTTCACTCAACATTTCTACACTCCGAATTTGCAATATTGTAGGCTCATATTTGTTGTTTGTTCACTGTGGGGAAATTCGCCCAGCCTTCTACCTTTCACTCAACATTTCTACACTCCGAATTTGCAAAATCGTAGGCTCATATTTTTTGTTTGTTCACTGTGAGGAAACTCACCCAGCCTTCTACTTTTCAGTCATCATTTCTACACTCTGAATTTGAAAAATTGTAGACTCATATTCATTGTTTATTCACTGTGGGGAAATTTGTCGAGCCTTCTACTTTTACTCGAAATTTCCACACTCCGAATTTGTGAATTCGTAGGCTCAAATTTCGTGGATTATTCACTGTGGGGAATTCTCCCAGCTTGCCATCTAACCCCTGTTGGACATAGTTTAATTGATGTATTGTCATTGATGTCAACAATCGATGTCTTTGATGTGATGATAAGTTGGTATGACGAATTGTCATTAATATCAATAGTATAACAATTAGCATATAATGACTGATGTCAAACAGTTGGACGATATGCAGAGATAAAATCTCATGAGGGTTAGCAAATGAATATCAAATCTCAGAAGAGATGGCACGGTGAATCTTAGAAGAATCATTGGGGGATTAGTCAAAGATCATATCAATTCAAGATTGTTGATGCGCAATCTCCAGATCAACGACAAGGATGAATTGCGGAGAGTGAAAGAAGAATTAAACGACTCACTGGTTACAATCCTGCAATTGGTCTAGATCGTCAGATCTCATAAACTCAAATATTGACGACTATGGTTGATCCAAAAAACGATCAGATTAAGTTGGATTAAATCGTGACCGTTGGATGTGCAATCGCTAAATCTACGGCAGGGTTAGATTGCGGAGAGTGAAGGGAGAATTAAACATCATGCTATTTCCAATCCTGCAATTAGTCAAGACCGTCAGATCTTATAGCTTCAAATATCGACGACTGTGGTTGACTAACCAACAAATGCACAACTTCAATTTGTGGAGCTCAGGTGACAAGTTAAATGACTCGCAAGTTATGGTTCCACAATCATCCTTGATTGTTGATCTGCTTTGAGTGTATTTAAAGCCATTGGATTTGAACCAAGACAAAGCAACATCGCATACAAATCAAGTTATTGATTAAATATCTTGATCAAACAAACATCATTCACTTCGGTTATAAATATTTGAGGAGGTTACGCTACAGAAAGTTTGAAATTTGAAATTCCCCGAAGCCCGGAGAGCCAGAGAGCCGAAATAAATTCTCGACCACTAGATCATCCAAAGTAAGCCTCAACCATTTGATTCAAGAGGAAATGTGGCATACCATGTCAGAAAATACATGTGGGAGATCTACGTCAGCAAACCAAGTCAGTAAGGACATGTGACAGACCATGTAAGAAAGTTACATCACTCCATGAGTTTTACTTCGGGAGTTTCACCACCAGAAGATTCCCTAAGTCTCGAAGTCCCGAATGTCAAAGTCCCGAAGTGTACATGAGTCATCCGATTTGAATATCACTTCGAGTGTATTCTCAATCATTGATCATATTACATTGGAAGGATAATGTAAGTAGAATAGTCAAAGTCTCGGAGTAAATGGTATCCATCAATCTCAATGCCTGATTAAGTTCCAGCTGTCATATTAAAGCAGTAAAATGATAAATATGTAAGGATCGAATCTGACCATTGATCTGGTTCTGCGAAGTAAACATGAACTGTCTGATCTATCTGAAAAAATATGTTGCGGGAGATTTGACATGTTGCAAGTCCCGAAGTTCCGAAGGGTGAAGTCCCGAAGTCTCGACAGTCATCCATCATCGAGAGATTAAATCATGACCATTGATTCTAATAAAGCGCTCAAGCGCTCATTTGGCCTAGCATCTGGTTATCGCCATTGGTCATATGGTATAAGAGATTTAAAAATCAAAACATAATACGTTGCTAAAGTTGATAAGCCCATTGTTTTGTGTTATCCGTCACATGTAATGGTTTGAAGGAAGCACCTCAGCAGAACTCAGTTTCCTGCAATATTTGTAGAGATTAGGGATCGAGTTAAAAGATGAAATTGATCCATATCTGTGATCAATTTATGAAAAGCCTTCACGGTAAGAATAATAAACTATGATTATGGTTAATTTAAATGAAGAGGTGTGATGGTCCAAACAAAGGGACACAATGTTTCACACTCACTCAGTTTTGAAGAATATATAAACGATAAAGAGTGGCAAGAAGAAAGTGTCTTTGTAGTCAAGTAAAGAAGATCAAAATAGAAGCAAAGTCCAAGATGAAGAACTGTTAGTTCTAAGGTGCATGTCAATGTCTTATTGAATATCAGGAACAGAATGAGACAAAGAAGTTATGCAATCCATTGAATGATAACAGAAGTTATCCAGATTCATAAATTAAGGGTGGTTGGGTGGTGCAAGGGCAGGTTGGTGCCTGTAGAGGGAGTTGGTGCTTCCTTGTCAGTTGTAGCTGACTAAACAGGGGTTCATTGCCTCCTACCAGTTGGCACTAGTGAGCAAGGGTGTGGGTGCATCCTTGTAATGATCTCAAGCCATTATGCAAGGATCATCACTGTTTTGGTGTCTTTTTAAAACTTTTTCTGAGTGAGGTATTTCATCAAACACTTTGTTGATCTACCTTTTAGATGTGTTTATATGTGTGTATGCAACAAATAACAGAAAGAGATA
>SNQJ01S0098144.1:5054-31256 GCA_010110895.2 Picea sitchensis | reverse complement strand
CTCTTCAGTGATTTTAATTAACTTATAGCTCAAAATAGTCAAAATCATGGAAATCGTCGGAATGGAACAAAACCAAAGCCAACCTATGCGGAATGGCTCATAATGATGGAATATGATGATAAATGCCAACTGGACCCCACAATTCCTCTCAAATACCTTTGTACTCGCTATAACATCCATCTAGCTACTCTGGTCATCATAAGTCTCTGCCTTGTGATGATGTCCCAAAGTGGGGACATTACAATCCTGATCAGTTGGTGTTGATCGAAAAGGAAGAATATCTTCCTTCTATGTAACATGTAAAACAAATTTTGCAGTTAATAGAAAAGTTCTTGTGGTTTTTACCAATTAGGTTCCACGATAAAATATTGTGTCAAAATTATGTTTGCATTAATAAAATAAAATTGATAAAATTATTGTGTCATTGATTCACACCCCCCCTTCTCAGTGACAGGATTTGATCCTTCAATTGATATTAGAGAAGGTCTCTTAACAAAAGGTTTAAATCACTTGAAGAAAAATCTACATCACAATGGATCAACAGTTGAAGAAGTCATAAAAAATCCCCCTATTTAATGGTGAAGACTATGTCTCTTGGAGTGTTAGAATGAAAATATATATAATGTCCATTGGACTAGAAGTATGGAAATTAGTTGAAAATGGATATGATGTTCCAAAAGCCACACCCATAGAAGAAGAAGATAGGAAAACGTTTTGGGAACATGCAAAAGCCTTAAACACACTACAAGATGGACTGAGTAAGAAAATTCTTGCTAAGGTACTAAACTGTAATAATGCAAAACAAGTCTGGGATAAATTGGAAACTATATATGCAGGAGATACCAAGGTTAAGAGGGCTAAAGTCCAGACTCTCAAAGTACAATATGAAGGCCTAAAAATGAAAGATGAGGAAAATATCTCTTAGTACTTCGAAAGATTTGATAATATTATTAATTCAATCAGAGGATTAGGAGTAGAAGTATCAGACAATGAGCTAATTGAAAAAATTATAATAACACTACCTATTCTATACAATTCTAAAGTGTTTGCTCTTGAAGATCGAGACAATCTAGATAAAATCACCATGGATGAATTGTATGGAATCCTCACAGCCTATGAGTTAATATTAGTTCATGAGAATCACTCACAAGGAGAGGCAACCTTCAAGGTACTCAAGAAAAAAAAGAATCAGAAGCAGAAACTTCAATCTAGCCATGATGAAGAATCTGATGTGGAAGAAGAAAATTTCATTAAAAAACTTCAGAAAGGATCAGGGAAGTACAAAGGAAAGTTGCCTTTCAAATGTTTTAACTATGGCAAGGTTGGACATTTTTTAGCCAAGTGTCCCTATCCCAAGGATGACCCTGAAGATGAAGAAAACAAAATCAAACAGTACAAGAAAAAGGAAAAACCCAACTACAAGAAAAAGTTTTACAAAGGGACAAAGAACTTTTACTCAAAAGAAGAAAACAATAGTTCATCAGAATCTAGTGAAAGTGATAATGATGAAGTCCTTTTTCTAGGTATTGAAGATTCTAATGATATAGAAGACATTAAACATGAGAAAGAGTCAGAATATGAAGCAGAAGTTAATATGGAAGAAGAACTTCTTAGTGCCTTGGATGAATTAAGAAAATACAAAACCAGATATAGACAGCTGAAAAGTTTTGTAGTTGAACAAAAGGAAAAACGTGAACAAAAAGAAGAGGAGATGGAAAAACTCATGAGAAACCTGAAAAATCAAATCCTAGAAGAAAATAGGATCGAATAAAGTCTAGAAAAATCTCTTAAAGAAAAACAAATAACCTGCGAAAGAATGGAGGCAGAAATAGTTCATCTAAGAAAATAACTGGATACAAAACTCATTCAAACAAGATATGAGAATAGCTCTAAAATATTGGATAATATTATTACCACACAAAGGGATTCAGGTAATAAAAATGGAATAGGTTATTCTCAAGAAAAAAGCCAATTCAACTCAAAATCTTAAGCAGATGCTCTCCTCGGTACATTCAAGAAGAAAAACGAAGAGAAGACAAATAATGACCAGAACTCCAGAGGACTACTTCCACCCATCAAGAAGGAAAACAAGACAATAACAAATAATTTTTATCAAAACATGTATCCTTGCATTTTCTTTGGTTATTGCTTTGCGTGCTCTAATTTTGGACACAAAGCTATGAATTGTAGAGCATATATAAGAAAAGATTTAAAGGTTAAGAACTATAACCTTAAAGATGAAAAAGCAGTAAATCAAGTTAAAAGAAGAAACTATAACTCCTTTGCACCTCTCCAAGAAGGGGACCTAGAATGCTTCAGATGTCATAACTATGGACAGAAGGCCATTAATTGCAGATTAATGGAAGTTTCAGAACAACCAAAGTTCATTAGAGAGCAAACGAAACTTTGGAGAGAAAAAACATCAAAAAGGGAATGTCTTATTGCATTAAAATCCCAAGATAAAGAAGACCCTTGGTATGTTGACAGTGGATGCTCAAAACATATGACAAGTAAAAAGGACAAGTTTTTAGACTTAAAGAAACAAAAGGGTAAAGTTACATTTGGTGGCAATGCTTCAGGTAACATCCTTGGGAAAGGCACTATGAGTTTGGGAAAAGACAAAGCCAAAAATGTGTTGCTTGTTGAAAAACTGAAACCTAGTCTATTAAGTGTCAACCAAACCTGTGATCAAGGGCACTTCTGCATCTTTGATTCCCATAAATGTGAGATTAGGAGAGAAGACACGGGAAATTAGTTGGTACTACTCCTAGAACTCCCAAAAATGTATATATACTAGATACAATATTGAATGAGGAATGTCATATAAATATAGTAGATGAAAGTTGGAAATGGCATAGAAGGTTGGGGAACATTAACTTTGAAAATCTAGTAAAAGTCAGCAATCTTGGTGTAGTAAGAAACTTTCCAAAGATCATAAATCCCTCAAACACTATGTGTAGACACTGTCAACTAGGGAAGCAAACTAGAATAAGGTTCAAAGAAAAAGAATACACAACCTCAAAACCTTTAGAGCTTGTTCACACTGACCTATGTGGACCTTCAAGGACCAAGAGTTTTCTAGGAGATTATTACTTTATGTCATTCATTCATGATTTTACTAGAATGGGTTGGATATTTTTTCTCAAAGAAAAATCAGAAGCACTTAGCAAATTCAAAGCCTTTAAAACCCTTGTTGAAAATGAAAAGGAGTCAAAAATAAAATGTCTTAGATTGTACAATGGTGGTAAGTTCACCTCAAAAGAGTTTGATCTCTTCATTGAAACCCATGGAATAAAAAGACAATTCTCTGTTGCCAGAACACCTCAACAAAATGAGATTGTTGAGAGAAAGAATAGAACAGTTCAGGAGGCTGCAATGACTATGCTCAATGAAGCAAAACTATCTGATGGATATTGGAGGGAAGATGTAAGCACATCAGTATACATATTGAACAGAGTTCAGCTCAGGGTTAATAGTGATAAGACTCCTTATGAACTATGGTTTGGAAGAGCTCCATCGGTAAAATACTTCAAGGTCTTTGGAAGTAAATGCTACATCAAAAGACTTGATGAGAATCTTGGAAAATTTGATGCCAGATCTGATGAAGGTATTTTTCTTGGATATGCCTCTAACAATAAAGCATACAGATGCTACAATATTAGATCATATAAGATTGTTGAGAGTACAAATGTCAAGGTGGATGACCTAAAAACGTTAAGAATCAAAAATCAAGAGACTATACTTGAAAGTGAAGATGAAGATGATGATGAGACAACTGGCACACAAGTAGAAGAAGTAGAAGAGAATAAATAAAGGGAAGATAACGATATGCATACGAGTGAAGACGAAGAAGATATTCAAGAAGAGATGAGAGAGGAATTCCCAAGAAGAGACACAAAGACACCCTCAAGAATGACTCAAAAGAATCATCCTGGAGAACTGATTATTTGAGAGATGAATGATGGAGTGCACACAAGAAGACAACTATTGTATCAAAAATAAATAGCATTTTTGTCACATATTGAGCCCAAATCAATCAAATATGCATGTAAAGATGAGAATTGGGTTAAAGCTATGAATGAAGAATTGGACCAAATTGAAAAAAATCAAACTTGGGAACTAGTTCCCAGACCAAAAAACAAAAATGTCATTGGAACTAAATGGGTGTATAAAAACAAAATGAATGAGAATGGGCAAGTAATCAGAAACAAATCCAGATTGGTCTGTAAAGCGTATGCTCAAATTGAAGGAGTAGACTATGAAGAAACCTTTTCACCTATGGCCAGATTGGAGGCAATTAGGATGTTCTTAGCTTTCTCCAGCTACAAAAAATTTAAAGTATACAAAATGGATGTCAATTCATCATTTCTCAATGGAAACTTAGAAGATGAAGTCTATATTGAACAACCAGAAGAATTTCAAATAACTAACAAAAGAGACTATGTCTGTAAACTGAAGAAAGCACTCTATGGGATAAAACAAGCACCTAGAGCATGGTATGCAAGGCTATATTCTTATTTACAAAAACAAGGCCTCAAAAGGGGATCAACAGACAACAATATTTATTGAAAAATTATTGGTAATAACATAATTATTGTGGAAGTATATGTTGATGATATTATATTTGGCAGTGATGATGAAAAAATGAGCAAGGACTTTGCTAGGATGATGCAGCAAGAATTTGAAATGTCCTTTCTTGGTGAATTGAATTTCTTTCTTGGATTACAAATAATACAGTCCAAAAGAGGATTCTTTATCAATCAGTCTAAGTATGTTAAAGATATGCTTAAGAGATTCCAATTAGAAGATTGGAAACCTGTCAGTATGCCTATGTCAGTTGGATGCAAACTAAGCAAGGATGATGAGTCTAAAGTTGTAGATCCAAAACACTACAGATCAATGATTGGGAGCTTTCTCTATGTAACATCTTCTAGACCTGATGTCAAGCAAGTTGTTGGGATGGTGGCTAGATTCCAAGCAGTGCCAAAGGAGAGCCATCTTCAATATGTAAAAAGAATCTTTAGGTATTTGAAAGGAACCATAGATCTTGGTTTGTAGTACCCTAGCAAGGATTCATTCAATTAAAATCCTATTCAGATGTTGATTGGGTAGGTAGTGTAGATGACATAAAAATTACAAGTGGAGGAGAATTCTTTTTGGGAGAATCATTGGTAGCTTGGATAAGTAAGAAACAGTCCTCAATTTCATTATCTAGCACTGAAGCTGAGTATATTGCAGCAAAAGAATGTTGCACACAAGTGGAATGGATGAAACAAACCTTACAATACATAAAAATAGTATTTGAAGAACCTACTACTATCCACTGTGATAATACAAGTGCAATCAGTCTTTCCAAGAACCTCGTTCAACACTCAAAATCAAAACACATTCCCATAAAATACCACTATCTAAGAGATCAGGCTAAAAATAAGAACATTAAATTGGAATATGTCCCAACACAAGAATGGATGGAATATATTTTCACAAAACCCTTAAGCAGAGATGTATTTGAATATCTCAGGAAAAAATTGGGAGTAATCTTTCTTCCAACCTAAATCTCTCAAGAAAATAATGCATCAGTTGGAACCTATTCAGGGGGAGACAACAATTAATGCCAGAAGATTCATTCAGTTATGATAGGAAAATTATGATTGCAGGAGGAGTTACCAATGGTCAATACTCTGGTCAGAAGTATTTAGACAGACAGATCATAGGATAAGACACCCTTTATCCATTGATGTCAAAGGGGGAGAGTAACTTCAAAGGAGAGAAGCAACATCACAGGGGGATATTGTGTATGAAGTTTGTGAGTTTCCATCAATGACAAATGGGGGATATTGTTGGACATAGTTTCATTTATGTATTTTCATTGATGTCAATAGTCGATGTCTTTCATGTGATGATAAATTGGTATGATGAATTGTCATTAATATCAACGGTATAATAGTTAGCATATAATGACTGATGTCAAATAGTTGGACGATATGTGGAGATAAAATCTTAGGAGGGTTAGCAAATGAAGATCAAATCTCAGAAGAGATGGTGTGGTGAATCTCAGAAGAATCATTGGGGGATTAGTCAATGATCAGATCAATTCAAGACCGTTGATGCACAATCGCGAGATCAACGGTAGGGATGAAATGAGGAGAGAGAAAGAAGAATTAAACGACTCGTTGGTTACAATCCCGCAATCGGTCTAGATCGTCAGATATTATAAACTCAAATACTGACGACTGTGGTTGATCTAGCAAATGATCAAATTAAGTCAGATTAATTCGTGACTGTCAGATGCGCAATCACCAAATCTACGACAAGGATAGATTGTGGAGAGTGAAAGGAGAATTAAACATCGTTCTATTTCTAATCCCACAATTAGTCAGGACCATCAGATCTTATATCTTCAAAGATCGACGACTGTGGTTGACTCACCAATAAACGCACAAATTCAATTTGTGGAGCTCAAGTGACGAGTTAAATGACTCGCAAGTTATGGTTTTGCAATCATCCTTGATGGTTTATCTGCTTCGAGTGTCTTTAAGGTCATTGGATTTAAACCAAGACAAAGCATCATTGCATACAAATCGAGTCATTGATCAAAGATATTGATCAAATGAACATCATTCACTTCAGGTATAAAGATGTGAGGAGGTTATGCTCCGTAAAGTTTGAGATTTGAAATTCTCGTAGCCCAGAGATCCAAAGAGCGAAAATAAATTCTCGATCGTCGGATCATCTGAAGTAAGCCTGAACCATCTGATTCAAGAGGACATGTGGTAGACCATGTCAGGAAACCATGTCAGAAAGGACGTGTGGGAGATCTATGTCAGTAGACCACGTCATCAAGAACATGTGACAGACCACGTTGAAATACCATGTAAGCAAGTTACATCACTCCAGGAGTTTTACTTCGAGAGTTTCGCCACCAGCAGATGCCCTAAGTCTCGAAGTCTTGAATGCCAAAGTCCTGAAGTGGACATGAGTCGTCCGATATGAAGATCACTTCGTGTGTATTCTCAATCGTTGATCATATTACAGTAGAAGGATAGTGTAATTAGAATAGTCAAAGTCCCAGAGTAAATGGTAGCCATCCATATATCAAAAGTCCCTGAGTAAATGGTAGCCATCCATCTCAATGCCTAATTAAGTTCCAACCAAATTAAAGTAGTAAACTATATATATATATATATATATATATATATAAGGATTGAATCAGACCATTAATCTGGTTTTACAAAGTAAACATGAACCGCCCGACCATTGAACGAAATCCACTCTAGGATATTTGACATGTTGCAAGTCCCTAAGTTTCATATGGTCCTGTCCCGACAGTCTTACTCTGAGATTAAATCATGACCGTAAGTATAATAGTCGAAGTCCCAGAGTAAATGGTAGCCATCAATCTCAATGCCTAATTAAGTTCCAACCATCATATTAAAGCAAGAACGACATATATATATATATATATATATATATATATATATATATATATATATATATATATATATATGATCTAATCTAACCATTGATCTGGTTCCTCAAAGTAAACATATGAAACCATCTGATCTATTCAACAAAATCGTATTGTGGGATATTTGATATGTTGCAAGTTCATATATACGGTCCCTCGACAAATGTCCATCATCGGGAGATTAAATGGTGACCTTTGATTCTAATAAAGAGCTCAAGCACTCATTTAGGCTTAGCATATGGTTACTCTATTGGTCATATGGTATAATATATTTAAAAAGCAAAACATAATACCTCGTTAAATTTGATAAGCATGTGGTTTTGTGTTATCAGTCACACGTAATGGTTTGAAGGAAGCACCTCAATATAACTCCTTTGCTCCCCTAATATTTGCAAATATTAGGGATCGATTTAAAATATGAGATTGATCCATATCCAGATCAATTCTCCTATGAAAAGACTTCACGGTAACAATAATTAAATGTGATTATGGTTAAGTTAAACGAAGAGGAGTGATGCTCCAACAAAAGGACACATGGTTTCACACCCACCGCTTCTTTGGAAGAATATAAACGCGAAAGAGTGGCAAGAAGAAAGTGTCTCTTTGTAGTCGGGCAAAGAAGATCAAAACGTAAGAGTCCAAGATGAACCATTAGTCTCTAAGGTTCTTGTTAGTCTTATTGAATATCAGAACGTATGAGACAAAGCAATTATGTAATCAGAGTGAATACAACAAAAGTTATCGAGATTCAGAATTAAGGGTGGTTGGTGTAAGGGTATTATGCCTACGTAAGAGTTGGTGCTTCCTTATCATTTGTAGTTGACTAAACAAGGGGTCGAAGCCTCCCACCAGCTTGGTGTTGGTGAAAAAAGGTGTGGGTGCATCCTGATTAGTTGGTTCTAATCGAAAATGAAGAATATCTTCCTTCTATGTGTAACATGTAAAACAAATTTTCTATTAAAAAAAAAAAAAAAAAAAAAAAAAAAAAAAAAAAAAAAAAAAAAAAAAAGAAAATTGATAAAATTATTGTGTCAATTCACTTCGATAGGATCTGATCCTTCAACCTCGTGATTTTTCGGAGATCTTAGTTCCAATGGTATTCCCTTTCCCATAAAAAAAAAAAAATTATGTCTCTCTACGTTTTTACCAAGAGATACCATGTTCTTTTACTCCACTCGATTTCCATGCTATTACCTTGCCTCTCTGAGCTTTTACCAGGAGATCCCAGGCATCTTACTCCACACGGTTTCCATCTAAATTACCCAGTCACTCTCTATATTTACCATGTGATCCCATACGTTTTACCCTACCCGAATTTCCTGCACAGAATGTGTGAAATACCCATTTACTCCCTTCCGTCATTAAAGCGCCAGTTGAACTATGTGAAGTTCTTTCACCTTCTTTACCTACCTGGTCAATTCCGTTGGTGGTCATGGAACCTAATAAAGTACCCTGGGTGAATAGCGAGAGGATTAGTGTTCCTTGTCAGGAACCTTGAAAGATTATTAACCCTTGTTCTTGGAAATTTGGTTGAGAAAAGTTAAGGTTTTTATTGTCTTTAGAATGAGAAAAGTCAATTCTTTTAATTGTTATTAGTAAGGGGAAAAGTTAATGTTTTTGTTGGTCTCTAGAATTGAGAAGGTTTAATGTTTTTATTTGTCTTTAGAAATGAGGAAAGTTAATGTGTATTGTCTTTAGAATGAGAAATGTTAATGTTCCTATTTGTCAATAGAACTGAGTAAAGTTTGTGTTTTGTCAATATAAATGAGTAAGGTTAATGTTTTATTTAGCGATGTCAATACATGTGTTTTGTTCAAATTATTGTTCTCATTGGAAGAACTTGATTAGATATGAAACTGATGCCCAGAAATATCTCCTTTTACGAGAATCTAATAGAACTTAGGTTTATTGAATTTTAAACCTCCCCACTATGGAGATTCCACTCTTTACTCCGTTCAATGAATCCTTAGAATAGTTGGTCATGAACAAGGATTGGATGTAGTGTTAAAGTTAGTAATGAAATGTGATATCCCACTTTTATCACAAGTCGATTTGACTACGGACTTAATAAGGGTATACATGTAATTCTTGTAGGGCTTGCATAGATAGAAATTAAATAAATGCTAATTACATTCTTAAGGAAGGAAACCATGGATAGTTGGTAAGTATTGATGTTTCTTAAATTTTAAGGGAGGGGGACATGTTAAATGGTGAGTACTAATTATTGTGTGGAGTTCTTAAGGAAAAGGTAATTTGGTTAGATGGCCTTGTCGTAGATTCTTTATTGATTCCTATTTGATATTAACTTATTATGTGAGTGGTGTAGACACATCATAAGGAGTATTTGTCGGACCTTACACATTCAACTCATAGAACACTTGCAATATGGATCGAAAGGTTAAATTGTGTAACGACCATTGAGATACATATTCTTTGGGTTGCACCTTTAAAATTATGTTAATATAGGATGTGATGCATGTTGTAATTAACTTGCACCTTTGAATGATATGATGCATGTTGTAATAACATTTATCATGCACCTTGAAATAAAATAGATGTTCACTTCTCTTCCATAAAAATAAAGTCATTACCCTTGCGCCTCAACCTTTGTCGTTGTATGATTGACAAATAATTTACATTCTCTTGCACCTTTGAGTTTAATGTTGATCACTCTTGCTTCATGAATTAGTTGCTAATTAATCTTGTGTCGTGAATTTATGTCGATATATGACTGATTTAGTTACTAGTTTTCTCTTGCACCATTAATTAAGTTGACATGTGATTGTTCTAGAGTTGTTTACTCTCTCACACAGCGAATAATTAAATGTTGATGTATGATTGATAACAATAATGATTATCCTTGTGCCATGGTTAATTGGTGTTTAGGATTGATGGATTGATGAAATAGACGATCATAGATGTTTTTGATTTAGCTAGTTGCTTGGATTGATTGGGTTAGTGGGATGTATACACCTCCTTTTTGCTCAAAAAAATTGTCATCCCTGAGACCTTAAATGGTTAAAATCAATTGGAACCTAGGATTGAGCGTTTATTATGTGTCCTAGAGGTCCTAACCTTGCAGGGTAGGATGGGAGGGTAATCATTTTATATTCATTATTTGATTGAATGTTGTTGTAAATTGCTTCAAGATATTATGATGTGCTAATCTTCTACGTTATTTATGTTATGTGTTGCTATCCTCCGTTGATGCATTGATTGCATCATTAGTGATTTCCATGATGAGTAGTTGGTACTACTTTACTTATGATGTTTTTGAATAGGCACTGCCATGATCATCTATTGATGGTAATTTCTTAATGCAATTTTTTCTTTACCTTGTATGCTTCAACTTTTCTTAGGCATAATGGAGGGTTGTTACAATTAGTTAACTGTAACTCTCATTAATAGCATGGTTATCTTCAAATGTAAAAAATAATTCCCCAGTAGTTGAGGAAAACCAATAACAACCATAAATCCTTGTCATCTAGGCTCAACGAAAATCAAGGAAACAATTGTATGCTAGAATTGTAGGAATTTCTAAAATTTAAACAACAATATATAACTAAACTTGATTTACTTAGTTTCCAGCTATTAAAGCCTCTATTTATAACTCAAAAAACAATATTTAACTTAATCTCTAGTTACAGGTCGTTGTTCTAAAGAAACTTAAGCTTTTATCCAAGTTATAGAGTTATTGCTTGTAAATCTAAATCAATTTAGATGAGTTACTGGTGATCAACAATTGTAAATCAAAGAACTTCACTTCCAACTAATCCAGCGCATCAAGATCCAATTCCATATTCATGGTAAAGGAGCCAACTACTTGACATAAGTAAACACATCTAAGGCAAAGACGTTTAAATCAAAGTTTCGGTCATCGTTTTATTTTAAAAGCTATAATTAGATTTGGCCTTTTTTTTTAAGAAAAAAAAGCATGTCACGGATGATATGTGTGGCCAAGGTAAATTGAGTATCATACACGCATAGGAGATCAAGTTTACAATGGCGAGATTCACCTCATGGAGAAAACATAAAAAACAATTTGTAAGGGACCACCAAGTTAACTTTACTTGTGCAAGAACTGAAGGATTGGGTTAATCGCTACAAATTTTCTGAGGAAACAAATAAGCTAAAGGAGTCATATGTTGTGAATAGATCTTATTTACACCATAATAAGTAAATATTGTAAGTTAAACTTGACTTGCAACAATTGAGGGTTACAATATTAAAAGATGGTGCATAATTATCTTGGGTAAGATCTTGCATGGGTTTCATCAACACATAGGGTGTTTCTTCCATACAAAATCGCAGAGACATGAGGGTAAGATCTCGCAGAGGTAAATTTTCCTTGGCTGGGAAGAGAGGTAAGAAAAAACACCGAGATAAATTCTCCTTTGTTGGGCAGAGAGGTAAGCAAAAACGAAGAGGTAAATTCTCCCTTGTTGGGAAGAGAGGTAAGCAAAAATGCAGAGGTAAATTCTCCTTGGAAACCACCAATCGAGGATTGAGGAAATCAAAATTTACCAAGCATAAAAATAAAAAATTCCAGGATAGCATCATATCAAGGGGTGAGAAAACTATAAACTTATAACTTTTCCTGAACTAAAATGAAAACAATTTCAACAACCTATGTGCATTAAATATAAAACATTTACCATTCACAAAATCAATTGAATCGTCATTTATTCAATCATTCCAAGATCATACAGTTTTATGAGTCACCCAATGTAATCTAATCATTCCTCAATCGATTCAGTTCCCATTAAATAAATTTCTAATTTAAAAGGAGATGATTAACTAACAACAATGGTAAATATTATAACCAAATAGGTGATAATATGATAGGCTTGATGACAATCCTTGGCGACTGACATTCCCTTCCTTTGTATGCTTGTTAACTGTTAAGACTTCATTGATACCTCCCAGCCAACGCTAGGGGTACTCTTCTTCCCCTTTAGCCCCCCGAGTTGCAAAGGGGCCACACACAACACAACCAAAATCCTCTATCTCCCATCTCACCTCGCAAGGTAGAGCCACCACTCTCTCTCAAGTTGGGTATCCCAAATTTCACAAGTAAAACCAATCAGAATTTTTGTAGCATAACCTTATTCATAACCCGTGTGTTTCATATCTCAACTCAGCGATTTGTTTTATAAAATTTTCCCATAACTCATCCCCACTTGCAAATTTAATTCACTTTTTAATTAAAATAATTTAGAATTATCTCCCCCACACACTTGTTTCCCTTTCCCCAATTTGCACAATTATATCCACATTTTATTTTAATAAAAATTAATTTCCCTCACCCATCCTAAAAGCGCTCCTAAAATCACTCCTAGTTTTCCCTGTATTCCCTATATTTACAATTAATGACTGACGCCTTTCTAAAACTGAGTTGAGTTAAGATATGAATCTTCTTATAGTTATATTATTGCTAACTAGACTCTGGATTCCTTTCTATGCATACCCATTCCTTTAGCTTTATTCTAATTTTACCTTAAATTCCATTTTGGTAATTACTTGCACATATGTGTATTAAATCACTCTTTTGATTTATTTTATTTTCATTGATTTCTTAAATTGATTTATTTCATCCCCTCATTATTTAATTTATGAAATTAGTTTTTAGTCTTGTCACTAACTTAGACTTAGTCTTAGTTAAATCTTTATTTGCAAACTCTTAGACCCTTAGGGATTATGATTAATAAATTCATTATTTACTTAATTAATTAATTAATTTTGCAGTGCTCAAGATTTTACAAGGTTTAACCTTTTCTCAAGTTTTCTAGGCCACCTAGATTCATTGCCTCAATTTTTAATTCCACGACGTGCCCTTCAAGACGCACTCCATGCTCCAAGGGTGTTACCTGCCTTTGATTCAAATTTGTAATTACGTGATGTTCCCTTCAAGACACACTCTGTGCTCCAAGGGTGCCACTCACCTTTAATTGGTTTTGGTAGTTTTCCAACCCCTGGAGTCAGCACTCCATTTGGGAGACCTTGTGAGAGACTAATGGATTCTAAGGAATAAGGACCCTGCCTTATTGTGTGCCCCTTAGAAATATTTGTGAGCAACTGTCTCAGTCTTCCCTCACAACATCATGGATCTCTCGAACTAGGTAATCGTTAACCTACAATTCAAGCCATGGCGGGAATGCTAGTAGGCTGTGTCAGGGATGTTGCCACACTTCTCCCTCGATATCTAGTTTTTGTGCATGGCCCCTTTACTCCTTATGTGAGTCATATTAGCAAGAAATCATCAGCCTGCATCCATCAACGAAACACTGTCAATGATCCATAAACAACATCATAATATAATCTATCATATACCACATATGCATAAATGAAATACTCAAACCAATACAATCCACTCCCTGACTCAATCCAGAGTCCAAGGAGGTCCATTGATGCTATCGGCATCCTCAATCTATCAAGTGTCATGCACACTCAAGGGAAACTTGTCAATATCATATGTCAATACATAGATATCAAAAAAACATAAATCATAATCCATCAACATCATCATAAGAATCCATAAGCAAAATAGACAAACATTTACTAAAACTGGATCACTTCCATGCAAGTGTCCTCAAAGAATAGTCAATAACATGTTCTCACAAGAGCAGGATGTTACATACACTCCCTCTTGTTTTAAACTTCATCCTGAAGTTGTATAGTATATAAAGGCAGTAAATAAAGAATATGAAAAGATCTATATGTCTATCTATCAAATAAATATGGAAACTATTGGCACATATCATATGCGTCCTCCCAGGTAGTCGAGTGTGGACTATAATTGTCCCACTAGACCTTGACTTGATTGACTGTTTGACACCATAGCTGTCGAATGGGATGGTCTAGAATGCGGATTGGATCCACCATGAGTGCACCCTCATATGACACCTGCAAGTAACTCATGTCAATCACATGTGTAGGATCACTAACATAATGTCTCAAAATAGATACATGAAAAACATTGTGCATATGCCTCAAAGAATCAAACAAGGCTAGTCAATAGACCACGGGTCTCTTCCTTTCCACAACTTAGAAAGGTCCCACAAACCTAGGAGAGAGTTCAGTAGCCTTTCCAAACTTGATCGAACTCTTGTGCGGTTTCACCCGCAAAAACACTCGATCGCCAAATTCATAATTACGGTCAACGCGATGCACATTGGCATAACTTTTTTGTCGATCTTGCACTTCTTTAATCCTTTCTCTTATCATTTTCATTTGTTCTTCCATTTCTTGGATCACCTTTGGTCCTACTAGGACCCTATCCTCAAGTCAATCCTAGCTCAATGACATCTGACATGGTCGCCTGTAAAGGAACTCAAATGGTGCCATCTTAATGGTACTTTAATAGATTTTGTTGTACACAAACTCTACCTATGGCAAGAACTCTTCCCAACGCTTATGTTGATCCATCACGTACATAGAAAAAATATATTCCAAGATTTGGTTCGTTGTTTATGTCTTCACATCTGTCTCCAGGTGATACGTTGTACTAAATTTAAGTTGGGTTCCCAAGGCCTCTTGAAAACTAGTCCAAAATAGTCCTATAAACATCGATCCTTGATCGGATATGATCCTTTTATGAATGCCATGCAATCTCACAATCTCGTTGATAAAAACTCTATCTATTTATGGCACCTAATACGTTGTATGCACAGGAATAAAATGTGCACTCTTCGTCAGAGTGTCAACTACCACGAAAATTGAATCGTGCCTCCTATGCATCAGTGGCAATCCAACAATAAATTCCATTGAAATGACCTCCCATTTCGATTCCGGAACAACGTGTGGTTGAATTAATCCTTCCAGATGTCTATGTTCAGCCTTCACTTGCTGAAATCCTAGACACCTCGCCATGTAGTTAACTATGTTCGCCTTCATTCCTTTCCATAAGAATAAGGGCTTAAGGTTTTCCCTCATCTTCGTGACTCCTGGATGAGCCATGTACACTACTCTATGAGCTTCGCTTAAGATCAAAATTATCAATTCTTTGTTAGGAAGTACATAAATTTGGTTATTATACCTCATGAATCTGTCATTTTCCAATGTATATCCTTCAAAATTTGGTACCACCATGGTGTCTTGTCCGATATTTTCTGTAATCTCTTTATACCAGTCATCGTTGAACTATATAGTTAGAATATTTTCTCTAAGATTCACCTGAAGAGGTGTCACTGAAAACATGTGTGGTCTCTAACTCAACGCATCTGCCACTCTGTTCACTGTTCCCTTTATGTAAGTAATCTCAAAATCGTATTCGCTAAGCAGTTCTGACCAACGCCTTTGTCGCGCATTCAAGTCACTTTGCATAAAAATGTGCTACAAACCACAGTGGTATGTTTCTAGATCAAATTTTCATCCAATTAGGTAGTGTCTCCATGCTCTCAGGGCATACACAATGGCCAATAACTCCAAATAATGTGTCACATAGCTCTCCTCATGCTTTATTAATTTCCTTGAGATGTAAGCGATCACTCGATCGTCTTGCATCAAGACTCGGCCTAAGCCTTCTTTGGATGTGTCGGTGCATACCAAGAATTCATTTTCCATGTCGGGGACTTTTAGTATCGTTGTTATCATCAACAGCTTCTTGAGCCTTTGAAATGATTCTATGCATTTCTCGGTCCATACAAACTTCTTGTTTTTCTTCTCCAATTCTATGATCAGATTTTCTATCTTCAAAAAACCTTCAACATATCGTCGTTAATATCCTTCTAAACCCATAAAGTTACATACTTCCAGTAAGTTCATCGATGTAGGCCATTCCATAATAGCCTTTACCTTCTCTAGATCCATGATGATGCCTTCTCTGGAGATAACATGCCCTAAAAAATGAATCCTCGATTGATAAAAAGATCATTTCGACAGTTTCTCGTATAGTTTGTTTTCTCATAAACATTATAGTACCAAGCACAAATGTTTGTCATGTTCTTTCGTCATCCCAGAATATATCAATATGTCGTCAATGAATACTTGAACAAACTTGTCCAAGTATTCGTGGAACACCCCATTCATCAATCTCATGAATACCCATGGGGCGTTTGTTAGTCCAAACGGTAGAGCAATAAACTTGTAATGTCTAAACCTCATCTTGAAGGCAGTCTTAGGAATGTCTTCCTCCTTGATTTGTAACTCGTGATATCCTGATCTCAAGTCAATCTTTGAAAACATAGTCATGCCCTTCATTTATTCAAACAAATTGTTTATTCTTGGAAACAGATATTGGTTCTTGATCGTTTCCTTTTGAAAGTGACGGTAGTCAATACAAAGTCTCCACGACCCATCCTTCTTCCGTATGAAAATAACAGGTGCACCCTAAGGTGACACACCTTGACGTATAAGTCCTAGGTCCAACAACTCCTTTAGTTGCATTTTCAACTCATGTAACTCGGGGGTCAATATCCGATAAGGCGTTCTTTCTATCGGTTCAATTCTAGGTTTCAAGTCGAGGGTAAATTCCATCTCTCTTTCAGGTGGAAAACCTGGTAACTCTTCTAGGAACACGTCTGCAAACTCTCATACTACCGGAAGGTTTTCTAATCCTTCTGCCACGCCCTTATCATTCAGGGCTAAGATTGCATATAGATTGCATCCTTTGTGCATGCTCTTCTATAGTTGTAGGAAAGAAATGAACCTTAAGGAAACTCCATGGTTTCTTCCTACGATCACTCGTCTCTCTCCCTCATCGTCGGTCAAACTCAATTGTTTTGTCTTACAATTGAGTGTCGCATCGTGCGATTCTGACCACTCCATACCGATCACAATGTCATAAGATCCTAATATTGTGACGTATAGGTTGGCCTTCATCACAAAATCTCCCAAGTTAAGGCTACAGTCAGTAACCCTTTCTTCAGCTTTCTACTTGGCACCTTAATCCATTTCCACGTATATAAACTCGTCCTGTTCGACTGCCTTTACCTTAATTATTTTTAGTGTTACACCAGAAATAAAGCTATTTGTAGCACTAGGATATATCAAAATACTAAAGGTTTGGTCAGCGATGCTACCTGACGTCTCGAGCATAGTAGACTGGTTCTCATCTTGGCGGTTATTCACCGCTACATGAATCTGGTGGACCTTGCGCAAATCTCTAACTGTAGTGTGTATGGCAGACCCGACTGTGTTTTTCCTCTCAACTGGACAATATCGCTAGTAATGTGGCTCTCCACATATCCAGCATCCAGTCTTCGGCCCAGTACTTCTGGTCCCCGAAGTAGAAGTTGTCGGCCTACCAATCTGTAACCCCGGTATGTTATGCTAAATAGGCCTAAATTGTTGTTGTTGTAGACGACGTTTCTATTGGTGTTGTGATCCTCTGTAGGGAGTCCTTTTCTGAGGATTCGTTTATCGTGGTGTCGTGAACGTGAATCCTCTTAGAGTGTCTCAATACCCTGATGAATTTCTAACTAGTGTCTAATGTTGTTGCGCACCCAATGTCACATGTCCTGTCGGTCTCACAGGAGTCCTGTCCTGACCCCCATTGATCATCTCTTCCTCACCTATGAGGGTCTTCTAGACTGCATCATGCAACGTCTGAGGCATTAATATCCTCACCTTCACACAAATTTTGACGTTAAGGCCGAACATAAACTTGTTAACGTTGAGCTTCTCAGTGTTCAAATGTGGAGCATACCTAAGAATCTCCATGAATCATGCCTCATACTCGGGCACCATACGACCACCCCATCGTAAGACATTGAACTCATTGAGTTGTCTCTCAATGAATTCCTCTGACAAATACCTCTCGTGGAACCGCTCCTCGAACAATTCCCATGACACATATTCAACAACCATGTTCGAACAATTCCCATGACACGTCTTCAAGGAAATAATTTCTCCATACAAGGTTTGATTTTTCCTTTCATAAAAAATTTCATCATTTATTATATTCTCTTCATCAAGTCTAGACACAATTAAGTGTTGTGTATTTGGTTTACCAAATACAAACTACAGGGAAATCATATGTGTTATGATCCAGCGCCTTGAGAATGATAAATCAATGAATAATATACACTTCAATGGGGGAACCTCCTTTTATAATATATTCAATGTACAAGATGAGATGAGATGAGATGGTCCTAAGACTAAGTCTCATTGGTGTGTGTGTGTGTGTGTGTGTGTGAGAGAGAGAGAGAGAGAGAGAGAGAGACAAAGTGTACAACTATATTGAAAGGGTGCAATGACGGGTTCTAACTTATATACAAATATAACACTAGAAATGTAATAATTCAATACATAGGGATTAACAAGGGGTTTTATACATAACATGGGGATTTTTCTAGGGATTAACATGCCCCTCTCCTTCAAATGAGTGTTGTCCTCAACACTTCACTAACCATAGGTGTTTATTTATGAAGAACTCATCTTCCCATGTCACCTCTTCCACTAGTAGGTTCTTCCATTTGATGAGGTACTATGTAATTGCTCGATTTCTCAGTAGCTTAATCCTTGTTTCAAGGATTGTTTCTAGTTCTAGTATGATTTTCCCTTCTTCATTAATCTTTGGCAAAATAGTTTGGATTGGGATCTTGTTTCTGAGTATGTAAGTTTCCACAGTTAGCCATAATGTTAGAAATTTTTATGGATATACATGGTGTATGAAGTTTTGAAGCGTCCAACGTTTCAAGCGAACACTCCACCCATCATCAGTGACAAATGAAGCTAATGCATTGAAGAAGAGTGTTGAGGTTCAAATTTAAAGGAGACAAAAAATATAGTCGTTGTGAAATAATATTAAAGTATTAAGGTTAGCCATTGGGATAAAATATTAAGAAAATGTATAGAGAAGCAAAAGAGTATTAAAGAAATTTATAGAGAATTAAAAGAGTATTAGAATAAGGGATTGAAATAAGGGTCATTTAAAGAAAAATAAACATAAGATCAATAGAGGATAGGGTGCTAAAAAGTAATGAAAATAAAACTAGTCGTTGGTCCAAGGTAATAACATAATAATGAGGATAAATAAATAGAATACATTATTAAGATAGATTAAAAATAATGAAAGAATACTTTAGAGTGAGAAGAATCGAAATGATAACAATATAAAATAAAGAGAATCGATCAAGTAGATAAAAAAATTCGATTACGGAAAGAAAAGGAAAGATAAGAAACAATAAGAGGGGGTGGAAGGATGAGGGAAAGGACGAGGACATTCTGAAGACTAACATCTCAACAAAGAAAGACTAATGTTCCAGGTGGTGAATGGTGGGATTCCAGGATTGGCTTAGTTTTTATCCATCTTTGTGATTAAATTTATTATGATGCTTTTCAATTTCAATATCTTCACAGATTAGGCGAGAGGAGTAATGAGGGGCTAAGGCTAATATTTTTGTTTGGTCAAAACAAATTAGGTGCTTGGATTTAAAGGAGTGTTTGGCAATAGTTGATTTGGAGATTTGATTGTGGGTATTATCATCGATGTGTTCTTTAATATGTTCTTTGAAGGACCTTCAAGTTTGTCCTATGTAATATTGACCGCAAGAGAAAGGGATTTGGTAAACTACCGAGCCAAGCATCGGGTCGGATTTATCTTTAGCAGTTCTAAATAGTTGTTTAAGGTTTTGATAGGGTTTGAACATGGTCTTGATATTCTTCTTAGAAAAAGGTTTAAAGATATGATTGGCTATACCCTGGATATAAGGGAGGGAGATCAAAGCACGAGGAGGGGATGAGGAAGAGGAGGTTTTTTATTTAGGTTTGTTAACTGTAATGGACCTCTGTTACACCTAAGAAAAAGAGAAGCACAAAAGGTAAAAAAAAAAACGTGTTAAGAAATTAACATCAACACATGATCACAGCAGTGCCTAATCAACAACATCATAAGTAAAATCAATACCAGCTACTCATCATGTAAATCACTAACGACGCATTCAATGCGTCAAT
Source organism: Picea sitchensis (assembly GCA_010110895.2). Taxonomy (NCBI): domain Eukaryota; kingdom Viridiplantae; phylum Streptophyta; class Pinopsida; order Pinales; family Pinaceae; genus Picea; species Picea sitchensis. The sequence continues at coordinate 10,894 of SNQJ01S0098144.1, read as the reverse complement.
GAAGGATAGTGACACATAAATATAAGTAGCATAGCAGATCAGTGCATCATAATCATCTTGAAACGATTTACAACATGTGCAATCAGATAATGAATATCAAATGACTACACGCTCGACCTACCTTGCAAGGTTAGGACCTCCAAGACACATAAGTAATGCTCAAGGCCAAGTTCCAATTTATTTTAACCATTTAAGGTCTCAGGGATGGAAATTGTTCTAACGAACAAGGAGATGTTTGCATCCCACTAAAAAACAAGTCCAATCATCAACTAGATCCATCCATCAATCCTATTCATCAATTAATCATGGTGCAATGGTAATCAATATCGTTATCAATCATACATCAACAATTAAATATTTGTTGTGCACGAGAGTAAACAATTCTAGAACAATCAAATGTCGACTTAAGTAAGGAGCAAGATAAATCTAGTCACTAAATCAGTCATATATATAATAAATTCATGACGCCATATTAGTTAACATTTAAATTCAAGGTGAAAAAGAATAATGACGAAGCAATCACACGCCCACTTAAATTAAGGCACACAAGTACATTTTGTTACTAAACTAATCGTACATCACCATTATTGCAAGGCGCACGGGTAATCAAGATAAATCATTTTACATCCATCATTAATCCAATGCGCAAGCAATCCAATAATTTAATCACAACATAATCCATGGCACAAGGTAAATTTATAACTCAATCATTCATCAATTATTAATTATTCATTTCACGAGAGAAAACTATCGATTTATCTCATGGTGCAACCAAGCTATCTACTCAACCAATCATACATCAATTTAAGGGAAGCAATAGAAAATTATACACATATCGTTATACATCAGCATTGTTCATAACGCGGAATTCATCAACATTTATATTGTGGCGTGCAAATGACTTATTTACTTAAGTAATCACCCCTCTACATTTTCAAGGCGTGTAAGCAATCTAATTGTTAAATTGATCACACATCAACATTAGTCAAGGCGCTCATGTAATAAAATCACATCCAAACATTCAATACATCTCTTTTAATACATGGTGCAAAATAAGTATCAATTCCAATTCATGCGCAAAGTAGTCATGTTTTTCAATGAGGCTTACAATTTACATTGTAAAGTCCCCAAATTAGGTGCTATTAATCTACAGTAGTCCTTCAACAATTTAATTCATACTCAAGTAAATTTGATACATCGCCTAAATGCATGCACGAATAGAATTCTTTCATTCATTTATAGACCGACCCCAAAATAAATCAAGCATTCAGTGGAGCCTTTTATTGACAGGTCATAGATCTCTAAAGTGCTCATTAAAATTAACATTGATATATAAAATGCACTTAATATGAATATTAAACTTGAATACTTCTAGACATCATAAGAAAAAGGATACATATAAAAATATGTGATCGCATTGAAAGAAGATATCTTCCTTTGAATATTACTAACTAAAATCAAATGAAACTAAAGGACACTCCAATGTGCAGGGCATCTTCTAATGCCAAAAAAAAAGCGTAGGAATAAGAAAAAGGCAGGGACTTAATAACTCAAAGACATGAAGGAAAATGCAGAGTTGGTAAATTCCCCAATAATGGAGAGATAATGAGGAAAGTTTTGGGAAAAAATAATGAGCAACACAAAGAGATAAAGAAGGTAAAAACGCATGCTGGTTCCCCCAAAATCTAGCATGTTTTACACCAAAAAAAAATGAAGAGATGAAGATGGTAAAAATGCATGTTGGTTTCCCCCACAAGTTAGCATGTTTTACACATAAAAACGCAAAGATAAACATGGTATAACCACATGTTGGTTTCCCCCATAGTCTGAGCACGTTTTTACACCAAAAACATAGAGGTAAGGAGGGTAAAAACTCTTTCTAGTTTCCCCCACAGTCTGAGCATGTTTTTACACCAAAAATGCAGAGGTAAGGAGGGTAAAAACTCTTGCTAGTTTCCCCCATAGTCTGAGCACGTTTTTACATCAAAAACGTAGAGGTAACTAGGGTAAAAACTCTTTCTAGTTTCCCCCACAGTCTGAGCACGTTTTTACACCAAAAACACAGAGGTAAGGAGGGTAAATTGCATGGGTGTCCTTCAGCAAAAATGCAGAGGTGGAGTGTGCATTGGAAGAGTAAAACTTCACTGGAGAGTAATAAAAAATGTGGGTAAGGATCAGAAGAATTATTTATCAATTCCAAATCAATTTTGGCTTGCAACAAACTCATTAGAGAAAAAATTTGATTTGGAAAAAATGTGTTATGGATTGGATAGTACAAACGCAAGTTCAAATTAAAGGGCAATGATCAAACATTCGATATGTAGACATTCAAGCTCAGATTGAAATTAACCAGGAGGTGATTAAACATTTTGTATGTAGACATTCAAGCTCAGATTTGAAATTAACAATGGCGGTGGTAAGGCATTTATATATGTATACATTCAGCTCAGATTTGAAATTAACAACGACGATGGTCAAACATTTATATATGTATACATTCGTGCTCAGATTTACATTAAAAATGACAGAGAAATTAGTAGGAATCCGCCTCTAGCATTTATAAAATCATATAGTAGCTTATCTCTTGATCTTAAGATCTCACAGTTACGCAAGGTAAAAACAAAAACTAAATTATACAAATTAATCCAATGTGATTGCAAATTTAAACAAAAATACCGTAATCGAAGGTGAGAAGTCGATGATTATCTCTCGCGCTTGTGCTCCATCTCGTTCCCCGCTTGCTAACCGTGAATACCTCACTGGTACCTCCCATCCAACTCTAGGGGTATTGTTCTTCCTCCTTAGTCCCCAAGCCTCAAAGGGGCCACACACAAACACAACCAGAAAACTCTAGCTCCCAGCTTGCCTCGCAAGGTCAAAATACCACTCTCTCTTTTTTGAGTTGGGTATCCCTACTCTCACAAGAAAAATGAGTCAAAGAAATTCCGACAGCATAACTTTACGCATACCATTCATGATCCATTCCTCCTCGTAGCCATTTCTTTTATAGAATTTTTTTTAGTGTCCACTTTCCAATTGCACAGTAAATTCGTTTTTTTTTAATTAATTAGGAATTACTCTCCCCCATACACTTGTCACATGATCCCTTAGTTGCACCAAAAATTCACTATTTAATTTAATTAAATGTCAATTTCCCTCACCCATCCTAAAAGTGCTCCTAAAATCGCTCATATTTGTCCCTTTAATCCCTCTATTTCCTTTTTAATGGCTGACGCCTTTCTAAAACTTAGTTGTGTTTAATTTAGGAAAGTTCTTTAGTTAGACTAGACTAGATTCCTTTCTATGCTTCCAAATTCATTTTTATATTTATTTCATTTCTGATCTTAGTTCCAATTTGGTATTTTTTTGCACACATTTATATAATTAAATCTTTAGATACATTTTTTTTACTCTTTCAATTCCTAACTTGATTTTTCTTCATCCCCAATCATTTATTAAATTTATAGTTTAATTTTTGTCTTCTTACCCACTTTAGACTTAGGTTCAAATTTTTAAACTAGGCTTAGAATTTTTAAGGATATTTTATAATTAATAAAAATTACTCTTTTAATAATTATTTTAAATCTGACCATGCCAAAAAAAATATTGTTTTATAGGAACCTACTTTCATTGACTCACCTTTATTAAACATCGTGACGTTCCCTCCAAGACACACTCTGTGCTCCAAGGGTGCCACTATAACACCCTGTTTCCCCCAGTCTGTAAAAATAACTATATTGGCCAGAAACTATGGCAAACTCAAAGATGTAAATGTTTGATTTGACAGACATTTGTATAAAAGGTCGATGAATGAAAATTATATCATGAATATGTGTCGCATGATTGTTGGGAGGGGGATGTGCTAAAAGTGACCACGGTGGATGATGAGAGGTGGTGGAAGGGGCTAGGAATGGCTGCGTTAACTTCCACCAAACCGAAACTGTACTGGTTTGTACATGCTCGGAAACCAAATCTCACTCTCAGACCCCTGAATGAATTACCCGCCTGGATGGTAGGTGGGGAGGCTCCTCAAGAGTAAATGAGGAGATGGGGGTGAACCACCCATCCGTAGAAGCTCTCGGACCTTACCATCAGACAGGGAAATTCATGCCACACGCAACCTCGCGGGAAAAAGGCAAGGAAAGAAGTGTGGAAGGGAGGAGGAGCGCATGCGATAGGAATCGCAAAAGGAGAACCAGAAGAACTCCAGAAAAGACAGTGAGTCATGAGCAGAGGAGAAGGAGAGTAACCTTCGTCCTCGACTTCCGACGAATGGGAAGTAGGAGACTAAGTCTCAAAGCATCGTGGTCCAACTCAGGGGTGGCTAGTGGTAAATCTGATTGGAATCACTGAGCCTGCAGTTGGGTGGAAATGAGCACCCCTCTCAGCAACCGCGTCACACCTGGTGTTTTTCTGATAAGTGTTTATATCTCGTGTCTTGAATTGAATATAATGAACGCATGCTCATGTTTGTACACTCATAAATGATTTCTGTATATCAATGTTTGCCTATTGTTTTGACCAGAAATAAGGGATGCATACTCATACATATATGACCATAATCGGTTTATGTAGAAAATGAATAAGTTCAGATTATGAGTCGTTCCCTTGAGATTTGTCCCACGTATTTGACTCGCACTATACTCTGGTTTGATTCCCTGAAGGCACTCCCCCCCCTGGGAAGTTCCCTCACCTTCCAGAGTCGGAGTGAGTTCCTTTAAAGGACTACTGTTTTAGAAACCATATGAGCTTACCTCACCCCTATCACAGAGTTCATAGCTCGGTAATTTAAGAAATCCTTTTAGTCAAGTCACCCAGCCTAGGTATATTTACCCAAGAACCCGTTGAAGGATTTTGTAGTCTAAGTCTGGAAGCCTTGTACCCGAGAGAATGGTTCCCTCAGGTTTTGACGTTTCGGAGTTTCGGCTCCTGGGAACTCAAGTGTGAGACCTCCTATCTTCGCATATCGTGAAATCCTGATTTGTGAAACCCTTAAATGAGTTGAGCAGAGTGGATAGGCTTCGGAGTTTGGCTCCTGGGAACTCAAGTGCGAGACCTCCTGTCTTCGCATATCACGAAATCCCAATTTGTGAAACCCCAAAATGAGCTGAGCAGAGTGGATAGGCTTCGGAGTTTTGGCTCTTGGGAACTCAAGTGCGATACCTCCTGTCTTCGCATATCACGAAATCCCGATTTGAAAAACCCCGAAATGAGTTGAGCAGAGTGGATAGGCTTCGAAGTTTCAGCTCCTGGGAACTCAAGTGTGAGACCTCCTGTCTTCGCATATCGTGAAATCCCAATTTGCAAAACCTGAGCAGAGTGGGTAGGCTTCGGAGTTTCAGTTCCTGGGAACTCAAATGCGAGACCTCTTGTCTTTGCATATCGCGAAACCCCAAAATGATCTTAGTAGATATATGGGTTTCGGTGTTTCGGTACCCGGGGAACCGAAGGGTATGAACCCCTCGTCTTTCGGTATGCAAAACCCCAAAAGGTAGAGTGTCGGGATATAAACCGAGCCATTGATCAATTCGACGATCGGTTAGACCCTTCTTTTTGGGTTTCAACACTCCGAAAGACAGACAACAGGGGAACGCTCGCATCACGATTCCCCGAATCGCGAAAGCCGAAAGCGCCTTTCTGGTAAGGCCAGTGTTCATAGCCAACAATCACATGGGGAAGGATAAGGGAAGGTAGGGTCTGCACCAGGCCCCATAGAAACTCGGGGATTTTGTTCCCCGATAAAGAAGGAAGAAAAGAGAAAAAGGGCGAAAAGTCTTAGTTATCGTAGTGGGTGTGTGACAAATTGGTATCAGAGCATGGTTACAACACTTGGCCTACTT
>SNQJ01S0098143.1:29049-43319 GCA_010110895.2 Picea sitchensis | reverse complement strand
TGACTATCTTTTTCTTGGGCAGCAATCTGTGAAAGGGGTATCCTTGACTTATCCTTTTATCCTTAGCCTTTCATTTACCCAGATTGCCTTAGGGACGTCTCCCTTGGACTTGCCCTCCTAAATAGAAAGAGCCCCCCATCGAGGTGACTGTGGGTGGGGAAGCTCCTGTTACGCCGGTTTCAAGCCCTGACTCAAGCCCTTGGAACTATCCTACAAACCGTGCGATAACAGATACCATGTCGGAAAATACAGTGCATAGATGTTGGAGAGAGAAAATAAGAGATATTTTATTAATAATGTTGCAACATTACATCTCTTGCACACAATGAATCATAATAGCTGATATTAATAGCACCCCTAGTTGGTTAGGTGGTTTAAATGCCTAATCTCTAACATTAATATTTAACATTCCATTGCATTGGTCACAAGTCACTAACACATTTATGTGGCACACCTTAATGTCTCCTAAACATAAACTTATCAAGTGTTACCACTAGCATTTGACGATCAGGACCATGAAAGACTAGAAAATCTACAGGCCTTCTAAGGCATGGCATCCACAATAACCTTTATGAATGCTTAAAAGCTTAGAAATGTTGCATGTATCTTTATTCATCATCTTAGTGTGTATATTCAAATCCTTACATAAACGAATTCAAAGAAAGAATATAGTTAGTGAATGAAGAAACAGGAAAAGAGGTGTCAAAACAAGTAAAATGGTTTACAAAAGAGAAGAATAAAAAATTGTCCCATTTGACTCTAGGCATGCTCATAGGAAAGGCCAAGGATCATGATGGTATACAAAGTCCCCATAAAGTCATATCAATTCATGTTGTGCAGGAAAAATATAAGAAACCTGGCAGAGAAAAGCTTCTATAACATTATAACCTGAAGCTTTCTTCTTCCCCATTTCAGTGCTTCTGTATGAGAACAATGATAAAGATCAATCTTTCTAGGGCCCTTAATTGCAGTTCCACGATCTTCGACCTGCAATAACCACAAAACATTAGTTCATTATTTTATGTTTTTTCTCCTTTTTTTTGCTTAGTGACTGTTTTGTTATTCTCTGTAGCCCTTGCACCAATTGTCCCTGTATGTCTTAATAGCTAGATTATTTTCCAAGAAAACAAAATTTAATTACAAATTCAAGTAACTTCAAAGATAGTAAACTGATTGTTAAAGTACAGTGAACATTGCTCCATTTTTAATATGGGGTTTGGTCATAGTTTTGCAAGCTAAAATGCTTGTGAACGACATCAAATCTATAAATGTACAGGATGCATCAAGCACATAAAGAATTATCTGACTAGTCGCCTAAAAGGAGTATATATATTCACAGAAACAATAGCCCTACATCTTCCTTTTCAGTTAAAAGATAAACAACCTTGCTCAAAAGAAGAAAAAATCACTGGCTATTGAACTTGCTGACTTTGAAAAGTAGAGCAACACTTCAATAATATGGCATTTTCAGAAAGACAAAAAAACATCACAAAGACTCAGATGTCCTCGAGGACAAACTGAAATGTTTTATACCCAATTGTGATAATAGAATGTATCAGAACAATATGTCGTACTAGCTCAATCTGCATATGTAAAAGACACAAGGCACACATCTGGTGTAACAACGTGCTTTATTGTAATTTCTTTTCTCATGTCTTGACATTATGTTCATCCCTTTTGTCTCCTCGTCACTTCAGTTTATGACGGTTGCATTGGTAAAACCCTTTTACTCAGTTTCCTTTAATATCTTGTTCCCTAGCATTATGAGGTCATTCCATATGGAATAAGATATCTATTTTGTATCAACGATGATATCCACCAAGTTGCACTAGAATGGACTTGCTGTTGAGCCTCCAAAGATTGAACATGGGTATGTTCAAAATCAGAGTTCAAAAGTCCAGCCAGTCAATATCGCCACTTTTTCGCATTTCCATCCCCCCATGGGGCATTGTAATAAAATGTGTCTAGCATGATGAATTTGTAAAAAGCTTAGCCTCCTAAGACTGAATCATGAATGCATAGCTCCAAAGTGTTTTTTTTACTTATTAATTATTTCTTGTTTGAATTAATTTTTAAGCAAGTTATAATTTTTAAGTTTTTTCACTCAATTCCTCCAAAGTTGGAGTGTGAACTCATGGTGAGGCCTTAGCTTGGAAAATCTAAGTCTAGTGTCTAATGTATATTACCATGCTAGCCATTAAAATTGAGTCATATGGAAATTGCACTAAGGCCCCACTAGGATTTTTTAATGTTTTCAGTTAATAAAAAAATTCCCACAAAACAGAATATTTTAATCGTAAAAGTGTCATAAGTTAGGAAAGTGGTACTTGGAGGCATTTTATGCCTTGGGGGTAATCGTTTTCACATCCAAAATACCCACTTTTCGTAAGAAACACCTTTTTGAGAGTAAAAAGTGATTATTTAATCACTTAAACCCACTTTCTCTCAAAAAAGTCAAATAAAAGGCAAAAAATAATAAAAAAATCAGCAAGCCTATTATTGAGGAAACATGTTGGGGACATGTTTCCCTCATGTCTTGAGTCTAAGAGAGAGGTGGCAAGTTCTCTTGGAGAGAAAGGCGCCTTAACTAAAGTAAAACTTAAAGTGTTGAGTGAAGTGGTATTTGGGTGGAGATTCTAAAGAGGGAGGGCGCACCTCTCCCTTGAGGTGGCGCACTCCCAAGTGGGGACGTCAATCCCAAGGATTGACTCGCCCTCAATCCCACCAAATTCAATGAGGTGGCATGCCACCACTCTTCCTCAAGTGGAGATGTGTCAATCTAACTCCCTCTCTCATTGCCACTTGCCTTCAAGATGAAGTGCACCCTCCTCCATGTGGCATTCGACCTTGCCTTGGGATTGCCACCGAAAAGGCTATTTAACCAAGCACTCTCCTCCATTGTGAGGTTAATGGGAGTTTGTCTTGACTTGTTGTTGTACAATTGATGTAATACCTAAGTTGCAGAAAACAGTACCCCCACCCTGTTTCCCCCCCCCAAAACAAAGCGAAACGTCGGTATGGGTACAGTATGGCCGGGAAACGTCATCGGTCGTACCGTACGACGTTTCCCGATTTGGAAATGCCGTACGATACGGCCAACGTTTCGAGCGTCTTTGAGGCAAAATAAGAAACAAAAAGGGGGTCGTGGGGCCCCCAAACAGTCAATTATATATATTTTTTTCATTTTCTATATTCTCCAATGAGAATAAAATTGATTTTCTGCTTTTTTTTTTTAATTTCAAAAAGAAATTTCTAGAAACAAATAGAAACCCTAAATCTCCTTCCTTTGCTATAAGAAACCACTTGCTTCAGTCATTCCTAACACTTTCATTAGCAAGAGGAGCTTCCTACAGCAGCAGCAAGGAGATTGTGTGTGGTTTTCGTGAGCAAATTTCTTTTCTATTTGGTGAGCAGATTTATTTTATGTTTGCTTAGCATTTTATTTTATGGGAGCAGATTTATTTTATTTCATGTGAACAGATTTATTTTATTTGGTGAGAAGATTTATTTTATGTTTGCTTAGCATTAGCAAATTTCTGTTTTGTTTGGTGAACAGATTTTCTTCTTGTTTTTGCAACATTCATGGCTTCTCAAAGTGTTGTTTCATCTGCCCCTAGAGCCACTGAAGTAAGTAGGCAACAAGAATACTATCCTCTTTGGAGGCGTGTTACCAAGGTCAAGGCTATGGGTGTTGGTGGAGGTTCATGGGAATGGAAGTGCAATTTATGCAAGAAGGATAAGACATTCAAGGGCTCTTACACAAGAGTCAAGGCTCACATTTTGCATGAAGGCCCTGGAGGACGAGGTGCAGCTACAAACAACAAATTGATGAAGATGTTCAACAATCAAAAGAGAGAAGAAACAGAGTCAAGAGTGGCAAGGGCCATATTTGCATGTGGCATCCCATTTAATGTGGTTCGGTCCCCCTATTGGAAGGATATGGTGAAGGCAATTAACAAGGCTCCTCAAGGTTTTAAGGGGCCAAACTATGAAAAACTCAGAACAGTGTTGCTCCAGAAAGAGAGGGCATTGATTCATGATATTCTCAAACCAGTCCATAGCTCATGGACCAGCACAGGGGTTTCCATTATCTCTAATGGANGAGTGGCAAGGGCCATATTTGCGTGTGGCATCCCATTTAATGTGGTTCGGTCCCCCTATTGGAAGGATATGGTGAAGGCAATTAACGAGGCTCCTCAAGGTTTTAAGGGGCCAAACTATGAAAAACTCAGAACAGTGTTGCTCCAGAAAGAGAGGGCATTGATTCATGATATTCTCAAACCAGTCCATAGCTCATGGACCAGCACAGGGGTTTCCATTATCTCTAATGGATGGATTGATACAAAGCGGAGGCCCTTGGTCAATGTTATTGCATCATCACGAACAAGAGCAACATTCTTAAGAGCAGAAGATTGTTCTGACGAGGTAAAAGATAGCAAATTCATTGTTGATATTTTAATTTCTGCTATTGAACAAGTAGGGCCAGCAAATGTGGTGCAAGTTATCACAGATAATGCACTCGTTTGCAAAGGCGTAGGCTTGATTGTTGAGAGTAGATATCATCATATTTTTTGGACTCCTTGCATTGTCCATAATTTAAATCTCATTTTAGAAGAGATTGAGGCAAAAACTGAATGGATTAAGGAGGTCACAGGGCAACTAGGGAGATCAATAAATTCATCACAAACCACCATCGGTCTCAAGCAATGTATCGAGAATGCTCCAAATTGGAGTTGCTCAAAGTTGTTGACACAAGATATGCCTCAAAATTTATCATGTTGCGACGCCTTGTTGAGGTCAAAAGTGCATTGATGAGTATGGTGGTGGGTGTGACTTGTGTTGAGTGGAGACAGGCAGATTCAGATAGAGGAAGTATGGTGCGGAGGGTGTTGATGGATGAGGATTGGTGGAGCAGGTAGAATTCTTTCTCAAGTTTACATTACCTGCATTTGAGCTTCTCTGAGATGCAGACATGGACAAACCTTTCCTGGGAGAGATTTATGATGGCATGGATACCATGGTTGAGAAAATCGTGGAAATTATTACGCAGGAGGCTCTCACTTTGTTCTTTGTTGAGGTTGTTTTTGTTGAGCATGCGAGGTCCATCATTGTTACTAGGTGGAATGGCTTTAACACTCCATTGCACACTTTGGCACATGCTCTAAATCCCAAATTTTATGATGAGGAGTTCATTGCTCAAAGCAATGGGAAGAGTAAGGCCCCACATAAGGACAAGGAGGTGGCCACAGGAGTGAAAAAATCCTTCTAGAGGTTGTTTCCATCTTCTCAGCAAACAAAGGTGAGGGAGGAATTTGCTTGTTTTGTTGTTGGATTAGAGGATTTTGCAGACATCTCAGCTTTGGAGGAGAGAAGCACCATGTGTTAAATTTACAGATGTTATTAAGTTCTTTTCAATTTACTAGACAATAATAGCATAAGTAGGATCAATGAGAGAAACACAATCACAAGGTACACAACATTTTGTCCTGGGAAACCCTCATGGGGGAGAAAACCCAGCAAAAACTTCCTTAATATAGATTGCCAATACAATGCCAAGATAATAAACCAAACACTAGAGAATATCCAAGACTGAGCAATGTGCCTCTCTCTCCTTCTTTCGGCAACTGCAACTTCCTTCAAACTTGCGCACTAGATGAGTGACTTGAGTGAGTGAGCTAATGAGGCGCCTTCCACTATTATTTATATTGGCTGGCAAACACTAGAGTTGTGTCTCTTCATTAGGCAAGGCCGACATCTTCAACTAGAGGCTAAAACCACTTTAATTAGCCCTAGGGGCCGACTTCTCAATTAGCACCATTTAATTAGGGTTTGGCCAATCCACAAAAGGGGATTTGGTCATACATAAGTCCTGACATGATCAATCCACAAAAGGGAATTGATCTATATGATAATAACTCAATTATAATTAGAATATTCTTCACAGTTACAATATTTCAACACTCCCCCTTGACAAGAAGGGTATTCTACTATACAACATCATCAGGAGAGAGAGAGGGAAGCAACATCATCATTGTCTTGAAAATTGACTAGCATATATATAAATCATCAGAATTTTTTCTCATCATCGACAACATCATCATTCACAGCATGGAGTTGGAGCATCATCATCATCTGCATCAACATCAATTAGTATAATACTAATATAACATCATCAATCAGTACAAGACTGATACAATATCATCATCAACAACACCAAGCTGATACAACATCAACAACAACAGCACGAGGCTAATGCAACATCATCAACAACAACATCATCAACACGAGGCTGAGACAACAACATCATCAACACCATCAACATGAGGCTAAGATCACATCATCATGAACATCATCAGCACTAGGCAGAGATCACATCATCATCATCATATGGCAACAGAATGAGACAAGTGTAACAACAACATTTTGTGGTACTCTAAAAGTGCTTAGGGATCTGCCCAGGAATCATAAGATTCCCTAGGATATAAAATCCTAATGGAGCTACCACATGGTACTATGACAGACCATCCTTACTAGACCTTCGGGATCTGCCCAAGAATCATAAGATTCCCTAGGATTATAAAAATCCTAACAGAGCTACCACTATTGACCAAAGTTGGCATATACATGCACAGGTACTCTAACAGACCATCCTTACCGGACCTTCGGGATCTGTCCAGGGATAATCAGTTCCCTAGGATATAAAATCCTAATTGAGCTACCCGTTGTTGGTCAGGATACCATAGTATCATCAGCATCACTCCCCCTTTCGAGGGAGGTCCTTTCGGACTACACCAAGCTTGTCTCGGAAGTATTCAAACTTTACACGAGACAGAGGCTTAGTCAACACATTTGCAACCTGCTCATCTGTGCCAACATATTGGAGCTTTATAGCTCCTCTCTGCACCATATCACGAATGTAGTGATACCAGATTTCTATATGCTTCGACTTGTTATGGAACACAAGGTTCTCCGTCATCTTTATGCAACTCTAGTTATCACATAGAATCACGGTAGCTTCCATCTCCAGATCAAATAGACATGTCAACAACTTTTGAAGCCATATGGCTTCACAACTGGCAGAACATGCAGCAATGTATTCTGCTTCCGCCGTGATGAGAGCAATACTGGATTGTTTCCTACTCTGCCATGAAGTCATGGTTGACCCCAGACTGAAACAACATCCTAAAGAGCTCTTTCTATAAGAAACACTTCCATTCCAATCTGAATTAGTATAACTAACCAGTCTGAAGTCATGATCTCCATTATAAAAGAGACCAAAGTCCAATGTACCCTTAAGGTATCTCATCACATGTTTTGCAGCAACAAGGTGAACACGTCTGGGCTCTACCAGGTACTAACTCAAGGTGTTCACAGCAAAACATATATCTGGCCTGGTATTCGTCAAATACATCAACGATCCAATGATCTGTCTGTACAACGTAGCATCAACCAATTCTGATGAAGTATCAACCAGGAGCTTCGACTTTGTTTCCATGGGTGTGTTCATGGCTTTACATTCCAACATATTAAACCCATACCAATCTCTAGGAGCTTGCTTCAACCCGTACAAAGCCTTCTTCAACATGCAGACAAGATTCTTTCTATCTTCAATTTCAAACCCCTGAGGTTATTCTATATACACTTCTTCTTCAATAACACCATTTAAGAAGGTTGTTTTCACACCCATCTGGTGTAACATCCACTTCATCTTGGCTGCAAGAGCTATGATGGTTCTGATAGAAACGTATCTGGCTACAGGAGCAAACGTCTCTTCGTAATCAATGCCTTCCTTTTGAGAAAAGCCACAAGCTACAAACCTTGCTTTATGTTTTTCAATACTTCCATCTACATCATGTTTTATCTTGTATAACCATTTGGAAGATACCACATCTTTGCCCTTTGGTCTAGGAACTATTTCCTATACATCATTCTTTATAATGGATTGGTATTCTTCTGTCATGGAACTTGTCATTCTTTCTTTTGAATGACTTCTTCAAAGCAAGTAGGTTCCTTCTCTATGAGATCACACATCAAAGCCATGTAACTAGAGAATGGTTTAGGTTTCTTGATCTATCTCATGGTTCCTTCTAGGGCACCATATTTCTCTCCATCTTGTATAAGTTCCCTTGCCCAGGCTGGCTTTCTCTTGTGAGAGATCGGCATCTGGGGAGGTTCTTGAGATTCTATCAGATAATGATCTTCTGGAATCTCATCATCAAGGGAAACTATAAATTCCCTCATTGGTTTTGCAACTCTGCGAGCTACAGGTTCTTCATATACTTCTTCAAGCTGGCATCTCCTTGATTTCTTGAGTGTTGCATCTTCATCAAAGGTTACATCTCTGTTGATCTCAATATGATGGTAACTTGGTATGTAAATTCTAGAGGCCTTAGAAACCTCACAGTATCCAACAAATATTCCCTTCTTTCCTGAAGGGTCCATCTTGGTTCTCCTTTCTTTCGGAATGTGTACAAACACTGAACAACCAAATAACTTGAGATGGCTTACTTCTGGCTTCTTTCTGGAGAAAATTTCTTAAGGGGTTTTGAATACATGGGCACTATGGGATAATCTGTTTTCGACATACACTGTTGTTCTTGTTGCTTCAGCCCATAAGTGCATTGGAAGATCTTGATCATGGATCATAGTCTTCACTGCTTCCACTATTGTTCTATTCTTTCTTTCTGCTACACCATCTTGTTGAGGATTATAGGGAGTCGTGAGCTCCCTCTTAATCCTGACATCTCTACAAAAGCTTACAAATTCTTATGAGGTGTATTCTCCTCCATTCTCTGACCTGAGTATCTTGATTTTTCTTTCAGAGAGATTCTCTATCAAGGATTTGAATTCCTTGAAATTTCCAAACACTTCATCAGTTGATTTCAAGAAGTAAACCAAAGTCTTGCGAGAATAATCATCAATAAATGACACATAGTATACATACCCACTAAGAGAGGTTGATGGCATTGGGCCACATACATCTGAGTGAATGAGTTCCAAGATTCCTTCTGATTTACTTTCTCTCTTCGGGAAAGAATTATTTATGTTCTTTCCTAGTGCACATCCCTTGCACACACCTTCATGATCAACCTTGAATTCTAGTAGACCTGTAACTACCTTGCTCACATATGGTAAGGCTTTGTAGTTGATGTGAGCTAGTCTTCTATGCCAAAGTTCAAATGGACTCTCAGTGGAGTGAGTCAAGGCTACATCTGAGTGACCTTTTAACTTATATAGGCCACCTTCTTTTGTTCCAATAACAATTGCATCTTTTATGGTTTTTCCTTTAGGCCACATAAGAACTTCACCATCTATAAATGCAACTTTGAAGCCTTTCTTATCTAAAGCTGAGATAGAAAGTAAGTTCTTTATCAAACCTGGTACATATAGAACATCCTTCATTTTCATTGAAGTCCTTGAGTCAAGTTTGTAGGTGGATTATCCTACTCCTTTGATAGGGTACTGGTAATCATCTCCGAGTGTAACCTTCTGGGGAAATTTATTTTCTGTAAGGCTAGAGAGGATGTCTCTATGACCTGTCATGTGCTTAGAAGCACCACTATCTATGAACCAAGTGTCCTCTCTAGGTGACACAAATCCTGAGAGGGAAGAGAATAAAACATAGTCTTCAATCTTTTCTTTAATCATCTTTGTGGGTGGCTCATCATCTTCAACTGCATGGGCATGGTGTCTTTTGTTATTTCTCTTCTTGTATTCTTCTGTTCTAGCTGGACAATTCTTAGTAATATGTCCCATCTTATCACAATAATAACATTGATAAGAGGATAAATATTTTTCTCTTCTTTGTCCTTTCTGAAATTTCTGGAATCTCGTTGGAGGGTGAGATTCTTTATGGAAGTGGGTGAATCTCTTTGGGGAGGGAGATTCCTTATGTAGGTGGGTCTCCTTCTGGAAGTGAGACCTTTTCTTTCCCCCTTTAGCATGAGCAGCTAGGGCTTGATCTTCATCCCTTAATAGTACTACTTCTCGGTTAGCTACTCTTGCTTCTTCTTGAACACATTCTTTCCAAAGACTGTCAAATTGGAGTTTCTCGTTTCTTGCACAGATAGTTTGGATAAAGGCATCCCAAGGTGTTGTGAGACCATATTGAGTTGTCATTATGAGTTCATCTTCATCTAGGTTGTCTCCAATTGCTTTTAGTTGTTCCTTGAATTGAGAAACCCTAGAGAAATAGTCATGAACGAGTTCTCCTTTCTGCATCTTTGTATTCTTGAGTTGGGTTCTCAAGTTCATCTTTCGATTGATATTCCTTCCTTCATACATTCTGGTTAGGGCATCAAACATTTCTTTTGGAGTATTCTTAGAAGACACTTGAGGGATCAAGTGGTCTTTAATAGAGTCAGCAATGATTCTTTTGGCCGTAACCATATCCTTCTGGTACTTTTCTTTGGCTGTAGCTTCTTCGGGTTCCATTACATTTTCCTTTATGAATTTTGCAAGGTTATTCTCTTCAAGAATGAGTGCAATCCAATACTTCCAAGCACGGAAGTTTTCCCCACCTTCTAACTTGTTAACAAGCTTGGTGCTTGCAGACATCTTGACCTGGAGCTCGGAAAATGACCAAAAATTGAAGGTGCTCGGAAATTAAATCTGAACTTACCAGGACGTGTGCTTGGCTGAGGAGAGTAGGCTGGTGCAGTCTGTTTTCAGAAAATCCAAATTTTACCCCTTGAAATTGGACCTACGCAAATCTAAACTAGTACTTTTGGTACTGGTTCTGCTTTTCTGGTACTAGTCAAAACTAGGGTTTGACTTTCTGGAGGCTCTGGCCATTGAAAAGGTGCTCTCAAGCTACCAATGAGTTCGCTAGGCTAGGGCGCACTTCCCTAGATTTTTAGGCTGAAATTCTCTTCCAATAAAAATCCCTAATTTTCTTTACGACAACAATGACGTGTTTGGTTACCCAGTGAAAGATGCTCTACTCAGTTTAGCTCTGATACCATGTTAAATTTAGAGCTCTTATTAAGTTCTTTTCAATTTACTAGACAATAATAGCATAAGTAGGATCACTGAGAGAAACACAATCACAAGGTACATAACATTTTATCCTGGGAAACCCTCATAGGGGAGAAAACCCAACAAAAACTTCCTTAATATAGATTGCCAATACAATGCCAAGATAATAAACCAAACAATAGAGAATATCCAAGATTGAGCAATGTGCCTCTCTCTCCTTCTTCCGCCAACTGCAGCTTCCTTCAAACTTGCGCACTAGATGAGTGACTTGAGTGAGTGAGCTAATGAGGCGCCTCCACTCTTATTTATATTGGTTGGCAGGCGCTAGGGTTGTGTCTCTTCATTGGGCAGGGCCGACTTCTTCAACTATAAAACCACTTTAATTAGCCCTAGGGGCCGACTTCTCAATTAGCACCATTTAATTAGGGTTTGGCTAATCCACAAAAGGGGATTTGGTCATACATAAGTCCCGACATGATCAATCCACAAAAGGGGATTGATCTATATGATAATAACTCAATTATAATTAGAATATTCTACGCATTTAGAATATTTCAACACCATAAACCCGATTAAATGTTGGACTTGTCATGGGGCAAATGGTGTATATTTGCAAAGCATTGCCACTCATATTCTATCACAAGTGGCAAGCTCTTCATCAGCAGAAAGGAATTGGAGCACCTATGGTTTCATTCAATCCGTGAAGCGCAACAGGTTGGGATTGCAAAAGGCTGAGAATCTTGTATATGTGCATTCAAACCTCCGCCTTGTGTCTCGCAAGGGTGAAGAATATACAAGTGGGCTTCATAAAGAGTGGGATGTGGATACAGAAAACCCAGACTTAGAGCTCTCTCTTGCTGCTCTTGATATCGCTGATGATGCAAGTGGAAGTGGAATTCAAATTGCCTCTTCTACCCATCGTGGCTCTAGTTCTGCTGAACATGCATCTTGTTCTATTTTTGATGAGGATGAGGATCAATATGATATATATTAGGATATGTAATTGTAGTTGCATTTAGCTCATGTTTTTATTCATTTTCAGCACATACAACCTCATTTATAAAGATGAAAAAATAAGTAATAAAGCTTGGAAGATGAACTTTGATGGATCCCACTCAAGATCAGGCAAAGGGGTAGGGATTGTCTTAAAATCTCCAACTGGAAAAACTTATAACTTTGCATTCAGACTTGAGTTTGATGCAACGAACAGTGTGGCCGAGTATGAGGCACTTTTGCTTGGTTTGGAAATTGCTAAGGATATGGGTATCAAGATCCTAAATGTCAAAGGTGATTCAAACTCAGTAATTCTTCAAGTCAAAAATAAATACACATGCAAAAGTGAGAGGTTAAGAAGGTACAAAAATCTCATTTGGGATACTATAGAGCTCTTTGATGCTATAGATCTCATTGCAATCCCTAGAGATCAAAACAACTTGGCTGACAGTTTGGCAATAGCAGCTTCAACCCTCCAGCCCTCAGAAGATCTAATAAAAGGAAAAGGAAAGTTGGAAATAATCTTTAGGCCTTCAGTCCCAGACAATATTGATCATTGGCAGGTTTTCAAGGATGATGAACAAATCTTCAGGTTCATCCATAATGTTCAGGAATTCTCAGGTTTCAATGTCAGTTACAAAGAGGAGGGGAAAGACTATGTTGATGAAGATAATCCAACAAAAAATCCATTTTCTAGAGGAATAGCTTCCTTAGAAAATATTTTTGACGGGCATGATATGTATAAAAAGAAAAAAAAATAGTAAAGCATGACAGTTATATTGAAATAAACATTGGGACAGAGGAAGTCCCAAGGTTCATAAAAATTGGAAAACGAACATCTGAAAAGGAAAGAAAGGAATTAATAAGTCTCGTCAAAGAGTATAGGGATGTATTTGCCTTCACATATGATGAGCTCAAAGCATATAAAGAAGAAGTGTTTCAACATATAATCTCCCTCAAGGAAGACACAAAGCCTTTCCGCCAAAAACTTGGGCGAATAAATCCTAAGTTAGCACCTTTGGTTCAAGTTGAACTTAAAAAGATGTTGGATGCTAGCATCATTGCTCCAACAAGGCATTCTTCATGGTGTTCTAACTTAGTTGTTGTTAGAAAGAAAAATGGGGGAATACGATTATGCATTGATTTTAGAAATCTAAATCTAGCATATGCATTAAGGACAATTACCCCCTACCCAACATGGAGACCATACTGCAAAGAGTAATTGGTTCTAAGATTATGTCCATGTTGGATGGCTTCTCTGGTTATAATCAAGTGTTGGTGAGGAAGGACGATCAAAATAAAACAACCTTCACCACACCTTGGGGCACTTTTCAGTACCTAAGGATGCCTTTTGGCCTACTAAATGCTGGTGCTACTTTTCAAAGGGCCATGGATTTTGCCTTCCATGAGTTAATGGGAAAAATCGAGATCTACCAAGATGACTTAATAGTTTTCTCAAAAGAAAGGTCAGATCATATAAGTCATCTTAGGCAAGTTTTTGAAAGATGTTGGAAGTATGGCATCTCTTTGAATCCGGCCAAGTCTATTTTGGGTGTGGATGAAGGCAAGTTGCTAGGTCACATCATAGCAAAGAACAGGATAAAGATTAATCCTGAAAGGGTTGAAGCCATAAAGAAAGTCCCTTTACCCCCAACAAAGAAAGCTCTTCAGTCTGTTATCCCCACTTTCTAGGGATAACTAGGAGATCATGTCTCGAGGCCCACAGGTCCTAGACATGGAGTACCGAGAGCAGGATTGACCTGAGCATGGCCCTAGAGGGCCTGCCTTTTCTTCATTCATCATCTTTTGTCTTGTCAGCAACAGCAGCATCCATCACCATCGGCTTGATCCTGTATCAGAAGAGGTTCTTGCTCCATGAGGTAACTAGTCCAGGTATCATGGTATGTGTCACTTTTGATCATTGAAACCTTTAAATATATGCATCTAATTCCTTTTATTTCTAACAACTGCCTAGACCTTATATTAGCCTACTTGACCATGCTTCGGGAAATTGGCAAGGTGCCCTAGCAAGCCTGTGCCCATAGGTCTTAGTTTGCCACTGGGGGAATTTTTGAAAAGCCATCGTCCGCTCCCATCATTGCACCACTATTTCATCTTATCTCCCGCTCATTTATCCCATTCCCCTTGTCCGAGCATTGGGTTGACCTATTTGCAGGATTGCACCTTATCTTCTGGGAAGAAGGGGCTAAAGGCCCAAAAGGTAAAAGCAGCTGGTAAAAGACAAAAGCCTAGAAATAAAACCTCGAGATGCTTCGCCCACAGATCCCCGAGAATGCAGT
>SNQJ01S0098143.1:5375-23781 GCA_010110895.2 Picea sitchensis | reverse complement strand
AACGCTGTCAGCTCTGGTCACCATGCCAAGGCAATGTCCCTTGGTTAGTTCTTGAACAAAAAAGCAAATAAAAGAATAAAAAGAATAAAGGCAAGAATGGGCTTGGAAAAAATGCATCCATGACAGGTACAGCTCGCCTTCTACAAAGGCACCCATAGGTAAAAGTTATGCATCCTTGGCCCTCACTGCACCCACATGTTTGGACATCCCCTAACCACATCACCTCACTTACATGGCTTGGATGAGATCTTTCTAGAAACTTTCATTTTCTTGTGGACACTAGCCCAATAGGACGCCTTATCCTTTTCTCCAATCTTGTATTGCAAGTTTTTGTAATGTCTTTGAGCTATTGTCTGATGTATTAGGGGTTTTATGCATATGTTTAATAATATTGATGATGAGATGTGATTGACATTTCTATGATCCCTGTGACTGATAAGCCCATGGAGGGCGTAGCTTTTGATGTGTAGGACCATGCCCGATGGACAGGTACCATTTGGACCGGTACACATGGGGAGATGACCAGTTCGGACCTCCATGGGGCTAAAGAGCCCACCAGATGGATGTTGAGACCCCATCAGGGGCCAGAGACAGGACAGAGCTTGATCAGAGGTTTCGCACCTCATAGGAAGAGGATGTTCCACCAGAGACACTCCGGCAAGACTAGACCTAGGGGGAATGACCCATTCAGTGGAACGCTAGCCTTGGAAGGCTTAGGACGTCCCCATCTTCCCCATGACGTCATCCAGCTTCATGGACGCTTTTGGAGGCAAACTGGGCAGCAGTGGCACGTGTGGCATGTTGGACAGGCCCCTGGGAGGCTAACGTTTTGCTCCTGGATGTCTCATTTTCCCTAGAAAAGGCTAGCGCCTCCCTTGAAGTGGATTTTACTCTCCTTTCTGCTTAATTAGGGTTTTTACTTAGCATTTAATGTAAAAATAGTATGATTTTGACATTATGGCCTTGTCGGCCTTTTTATGACCTAAAAAGTAAATCAGGTCATTGATACAATATATATTGAGGGTTTTCACTCTCATTGTTTCATCATCTTTCACTCACCACTTGGTGAGGTCTGAAATTTGCGCCCTATTCTAGGGTATTGGCTGATCTAGTGAGGTGCACTTGTTGAAGGAAGACAATTTTTGGCATTTTATGGTGTTTCTCTTGAAGGAAGGTGTTACAACTAGGGTTTGCATGGTTATTTCTTGATGAATTGTAAGTATTTTTCTACAAAACTTCTTGAATGAATGGTTGTAGTCTAATTTCTTGCATATGTTTATTTATTTTGTTGAATCAAAACCCTAGGTGACAATCACACAAGTAGGTCCTTGTCTCATGTCCCCTGATAGAAAAACTTTCAGCCATTAAAGGAGAGAAAGAGACCCTAGCCGTAGCTACACTCCTTGTTTCTCTTTCCCCTGTGCTAGCCGTACCATTTAGAATTCAAGAGGAAGAAGACGTCCTAGGCCTAGGTTATCTACACTTACGGTCGTTTTCTTCTAGGGTTTGATGAAAGAGCCTTGTTGTAGCAACACTCTCCCTCATTAAGCCTTCTTGTCTTGTTTTTGTGCTTCATCTGAGCTAGTCGTCTTGCCGGGAAGGAGGAGAGAGCACGAGGCCTTGCTTTAGCAACACCGGAGTGAGCCTCTCTCCCCTAGGGTTCCGATTTTGAGGCCCTGCTTTAGCAGCACTTCAAAACGTTTCCCTCTAGTCCTTGAAATCTTGCCTCCTTCAACCTGTGTGTCCTTCACTTATGACTCCATAAAACCCTAAGGCACTGATCTAAGTCCTCCAGTGTTGAAGTAGAACTTGATCTAAACACTCGCAAAGCTTTTGAATTGAAACCTTAACTACACTAACCCTAGCTCTAGCTAACCCTACTAACCCTAAGTTGTTGACGTCATTATTGAATAGTTCTTCTTTATTGCAGCAACGTTTTACTTATTGAGCAATTGAATGGTAGTTAAAGGCAATAATTGAGTAAAGAGTTAGTTTATTACATTGAATGCCACATCATTCTAGTATTTATTGGTGAAGTGACATTTACTTTTACTACTACTTTGTAAACATTGACTTCGTCAACATTTACTTTCAAATTGCTTATATTGAACATCAGATAGTCTCTATATGAAGTACTAACCCATTGAAAAGCTTGCACATATCAGTTTGTTGTTGTTTTGTTCCAGGCAGGTACACTTCTTTGGGTTTTACTTTATTATTGGTCGTTTAGCGAGGAACAGCTGATTGGTGGTGATCTGTGAAGGGGGAAACTTGTTATATGTTGATTATCCTTTAGTCTCTTCAAAACCCCAGGTCACCGGGAGCGTCTCCCCTAGGCCTCACCTCCCTAAAGAGAAAGAACCTTCCCATCGTGGTGACATTGGGAGGGAGAGGTTCTTGTTACACCAGTTTGGCCCTCAATCTTATAGCCTTTTTCCGAGCTACAAATTGTGCGATAACACAATCTTTTCTTGGACAAATCAATTTTGTCAGGCGATTCATCCCAAACTTGGCTGAGGCGATGAAACCTCTACTCAAATTATTGAAAAAATATGTTAAATTTGAGTGGACAGATGAAGGAAAGAAGGCCTTTAAAAATATTAAGGACTGAATTGCCAGATCTCCTGTGTTAATTAGTCTGAATTATTCAAAAGATTTTCAAGTCTTTTCCTTCGCTTCAGAGGATACTATAGCAGGGGTCTTGCTCCAAAAGAATGAAGAGGGTCAGGAGTAACCCATTGCTTTCATGAGTAAGGCATTGCAAACTTTTGAGCTTAACTATACTAGTATGGAAAACCAAGCATATGCCTTGGTTAAGTACCTTAAGCATTTTCGAGTCTATATAGGATATTCAAAGGTTGTGGGGTATGTACCTCACTCGGCAGTAAAAGATATCCTTGGGCAATAGGATTGTTTGGGGGTTAGAAGAAAGTGGATCTCCAAGATTCAAGAATATGACTTAGAGATAAAACCCACAAAGTTAATCAAAGGTCAAGGATTGGCTCAGATGCTAACTGAAGGGAATGAACAAGCTTTGGACCTGTTCTGTCAAAACAGTCAATCTAGGCCAACCTTGTCATCTGAACTTCAGAAGTTAGAACAACACCAATGGTATGTTGATATCATTTTCTTTCTTACAAACCTCACATGCCCAAGTCATTTGATTGGTCATAAAAGAAGGGCATTGAAGTTGAAAGCAGCTATGTATTTTATCATTCAGGATGGATTGGGGTGGAGGAACCCCGATGGGGTGATACTTAGGTGTGTTGATGAGTTAGAATCCAAGAAACTTTTGGTTGATTTCCATTCAGGATTTTGTGGTGGGCATTTCGCGGCTAAAACTATCGCCGACAAAATTCTCATAGCAGGTTATTATTGGATGACCATTTTCTCAGATGTTCATAAAATGGTCAAGGGTTGTCAACAGTGTCAGTTGTTCACACAGAAGCAGAAGCTAGCAGCCTTACCTCTTCAGCCAGTAGTAGTCAAAGCCCATTTTTAGCAATGGGGGATTGATTTCATCGGTGAGTTTAAGGATAATTCAAGTAATGGTTATACTTGGATAATTACAACGACCGATTATTTTACTAAGTGAGTAGAAGCAATACCCACTAAGTCAGCAACCGACAAAGTGGTTATGTATTTTCTTGAAGGTAAAATTATCACGAAGTTCGATGTGTCCGCCAAGATAACAATCGATAATGCCAAAGCTTTCAGTTCGACATAATTGTCCTCTTTCTGTTTCAAGTATGGCATTGTGTTGTCCCACTCTTCAAACTATTATCCCCAAGGAAATGGTCTTGTTGAATCCATCAATAAGAACTTAATGAATATTCTAAAGAAACCCGTGGGGGATAATAAGAGGTCATGGGACAACAAGATTAAGTTTGCTTTATGGGCGGATAGGATCACAAAGAAGAGTTCTACGAGAAAGAGTCCCTTTGATCTTCTCTATGGGCTTGATGCCACTTTATTGGTTCATTTGAAGCTTCCAGTGTATCAGTTTGTGCAGAGGTATGGTTTGGATGACAATTTCCAGTAGAGAAGAATTGATCAGTTGGTTGAGTTGGATGAAAGAAGAAGGAAAGAGTCAGATCAGAGCATAGGGAATCGAGAAAAGGTAAAGAAGACTTTTGACAAGTCTTCGCGGCAGAGTTTTCCAGGAAGGTGACACAGTCTTTCTTTGGGACAAAAGAAGAAAAAATCCAGGAAATCACGAAAAATTTGACAGTTTATGGACTGGTCCATATATCATTCAGAGTATAGCCGACAAGAACTCTTTTTTTCTCAGTAGATTGGATGGTGAGAGGTTAACACTCCTAGTGAACGGTCATCTTCTCAAGTTGTTCTTCAGCGAAGTCATCTGATGCCCAAGGGGGCATCCTCTGTATCATATTCTCTAACACTTCTCCTTTGTATATTATGCTTCTCATTTTCTGTACATAATTTATTTACTTCTTTATATATCATATTTACATGTATATTATGATTACAACTCATGTTTATTATTGGATTTATATGGATATGTTACTGATGAGGCGTCTATGATGCAGGTCCTTTGATTTTGGATTCTCGCATGGTCTCCTTCAGATATAAAGATCAACCACACATCCCCATATGGAGCCAACGTTATCCACCGAGTTGTACTAGCTGGATTTGAAGATGAGCCGCCAGAGACTAAGCAAGAAGATGCTCAGAAGTCAGTGTTCACAGATTCAATAGGTCTATCAGACCACATTTTTTCCGCATTTCCATCCCTTCGGGGCATTGTAATAAATGACTTGAGCATGAAAGTTGTAAAATATTGTTGGCCACCTAAGACCTGGGCACGAGCATGTACTCTAGAGTGTTTTTTTCACTTGTTAATTATTTCTTGCCTGTTTTCTCAGGCGATTAATAATTTCTAAGTTTTTTCACGCAAAGTTGACTCAAAAGTTGGAGTATGTGTTGGTGGTTAGGCCTTGGCATGGTATAACCAATGTCTAGTGTCTAAATGTATATGAGTTCACGCTAGGTCATATCTATTGAGTCATATGGAAATTGCGCTAAGTCCTCCATAGGTTTTTTTTAATGTTTTGGTCAAATAAATTTTTTTCCCGTAAAACGGACTTTTTTAATGTAAGAGTCAATAAAGTTGTAAAAAATGGCATCAGACAATGTCAGATTCCATATTTGTGCTCGTTTTCTAAGCCAGAGCACCCCCTAAACCCCTATTTCGCTTTTGTCTAGGAAAAAAAGTAATTTTAATCACTCAAAAATGTATTTTTCTCTCAAAAAAGACAATAAGGGGACTTTAATTAAATTTCCTAAGAAATTAGGGGAATCCCTAAAAGTTAGAAAACATGTCGGAAACATGTTTTGCCTTGTCTGGAGTCATGAGTACAGTTGGCGGTGACTACTCCTAGTGAGGGCGCATGGCCTAGGTGACATGGCACATGGGTGGAGATCCCAATGAGCTAGTGCGCATCTCCTTGCTTGGTGGTGCATTCCGCTTGAGGGCGCTAATCCCAAAGTATAACACTCGACCTCACCCACCTACCACCTCACTTTAACTCGCCCTTATCCTCACTCATCTCCCACTCACCCTCACTCATCTCCACATCTCCTACCTTCCACTCCATCCTTACCCCACTTAGCTCATGTGCAACCCCACTTAGCTCATGCGCATCTCCTCTTCCCCCATGCGCATCTCCTCTTCTCCCATGCATCTTTACCTTGGAGTCTCCACTGGTTGTTGTATAAATCAATGTCGACCCTCCTCCATTGAGTCTAGTTGGAGCTTGGGCGACTTGATCACTTTGTATAATTCTGTTATTGAATCAAAGACTTTGGAGGTTGATATTTGGTGTTTAGTCTTGTTGATGATTACAGCTGCATGAGACATCCTCCAGGACACAGACTGAGTGAGTCGGCCTGAGAGAGAGCCCATGAGTTGGGTGTTCCCCTAAGATGGGTGTATTGTTACTCTCTGAGATGGAGAAGGAACATTGTGTGTCCCTGTGTAGGGAAGATGCCCATGGGCTGGGTGTGTCGTTCTCTCTGAGACGGAGATGGAACATTGTGTTCCCCTGAGAAGGGAAGATGCCCATGAAATGGGTGTATCGTTTGAGATGAAACGATGTGTACCCTTGTGAGGGGTGAAGGAGCCCATGTGATGGGTTTACTATTCTCCTTTGTGCAGAGAGTTGAGATGATATGATACTCCAGATAATTCTCCTGTGAGACGCAGTGAGATAGAGATCTGTTGAGTAGGACGTTCCTATGGCTGAGCACAGGTGGACATGATCCAAGTGGTTGAGCACTAGTGAGTGTGTATTCTGATGATTCTTCTGTGAGATAGAGACTTGGACGTCCCTGTGGCTAAGCACAGGTGGACGTGCCCCTAGTGGCTAAGCACTAGTGAATGTATGAGATCCCTTGCTATATTGTCTAAGTGTCAGACTTATGGACCACGGTGGGGGACAAAGCCACAACAAGTGCACAAGGTGGAGGACAAAGCCTTCCGGTTTTGTGCACAAGTGGGTAATAAAATAATGAACTTGAGATAAAACTTATCCTAGCCACACAACCTTGTCTTAAGGACAAGTGGGGCAAAAAGGTAAAATAAACAAAGTTGAAATAAAACTCTAAGATCTAACCTTACGATTTAGGATGGTTGGCTTGGCCAAACTCTTTCCTAGTTGTAGGCAAACTAAGAAAAGAAAAACGCAGAAATTTGCAATACTTTGAGAAACGCAAGCCCTTGGGACTCACTTGGGCTTGCTTACAATGAGAAATAGAGAAAGAAAGAAGTGGGTATTTGTTACCCCAACTTGGGAGGTTGATCCTTAGCTTGTAGACGCCCCAAATGGGTTGTAGATCCCTCTTTTTGTCACCAACCTGCAAAAAACTAGCAAGCAAAAGTTTGTTGCAAAAGTGACACAAACTCAAGAAAATTTTTGTTAGTTACACATAAATTTTCTGCAGAAAATTCCAACAAACAAATATGATTAAAAATGACCTATTCTATGTGTTAGAATACTCAAAAATATAAGGAAAAGAACAGCAATATATTGCAGAAAATTTGGAAGGTGAAAATGATGAGATAAGTTAGTTTCCAGATCTGAAACAAACTTCTCCAATCCTATAAATGACCTGCAAATAATTGTGAGCAAGCTACAAGATAGAGCAAAGGGGTGAGTAGATATGTTAGAGTAAACAAAATACTTTGTTAATCTAAAATCTACTCACATAGATCTACAATAAAATTATTGCAAATCTACCCAAGAAAAATGCTTTGCTTGGGATCTCTACTCTAAACTAGAACAAATGCATGCACAAAAATGAACCAATACAAGTCACCTCCAATAGCTTGATGCACCAAGAATACTCTCAACACACAATATGCCTCCATAGCTTTCCTTTATTATTGATAGTAGAAGATTGCTGCAAATACTTGCAACAAGCTTCTCTCCAAAAAACTTGAGCAAGAATGAGGAAGAGAAAAGAATGGGAGAGATGGGAGAAATTTGAGCATAGTAACAATAGGCAAAGAATAGATGAGAAATGAGGAGGGCAAGGCCTTCATTTCTACATGGGAAGCAAGAGCTACCCCTCTTGGATGTTTTCCAAGTGTCAATCCTCAAGCAACATTGAGCATCTCAAGGAGGGGGGCGCACTTCTTAGGGTTTTGGTAGCTTAGTGGGATGTGAGTTGGCATCCATTGACAAGTCAAACAATGAGTGTGAGTCACTAGGAGGGTGCAATTAGGGAGAGAGGAGGCCCCACCATTTAATTTTTCATTTTCTATGGTTTCTTCTTCAAGGGGGGTGCAACTTCCCTAGGGGGGATAACTTTATTGAGTGATGCCTAAGTGAAAGGGGTGGATTAAGGTTAGGAAAGGGTTTAGGCATTGTTATCCCCTAGCCTAGGGATAACTGAGGAGATTATGTCTCGAGGCCCACAGGTCCTATACATGGAGTACCGAGAGCCAAATCGAATTGAGCATGGCCCTGGAGGGCCCATCTTTTTCTTTCTTCAGCGCCTCCACCTTGTCAGCAGCAACAACATCCATCACATCGGCCTGGTCCTGCAGCAGAAATGGATCTTGCTCCATGAGGTAATGAGTCTGGGTATCATGGTATGTGTCACTCTGATCCTCAAAAACTTTGAATATGTGCAATTAATTATTTTGCTTCTAACGTGTGCTTGGACCTTATGCTTTTCCACTTGACCACACCTGGGGGGAATGACAGGATTCCCTAGTAAGTTGGTACCCATAGGTTTTGAGTTGCCACTAGGGGGATTCATGAAAGGCCATCATCCGCTCCCACCATACTTACCACTTTTCATCTTTTTCCCGCTCATCCATCCCATACACTGGTCCGGGCATTGGGTTGGCCAAATATCTAAGGGTTGTACCTTACCTTGTGGGAAGAAGGGGCTAAAGGTCCAGAGGATAAAAGTAGCTGGCAAAAGATAAAAGCCAAAAGAATAAAACCTTGAGATGCTTCGCCCAGGGATACTCGAGAAAGCAATAAAAAGCTTCTCAGCAAGAAACAGAGGGACCTATTATCCACCAATTTGCACAAGCTGGATTTCTTGAAGAGCCGCCAAAGAATGAGCAGTCAGTGCTCATATGACAGAGTTCAAAGTTCAGTCGGTCTTATGAAAGACCCTATTTTTCCGCATTTCCACCATTGTAGGAAGTTTCCCGAGTATAAGATATTGTAAAAGGCTATTGGCCACCTAAGACCTAGGAGTGAGTAGGTACTCTGGAGTGTTTTTTTTACTTGTTAATTATTTTTTCTTCTTGCCTTAGTGAGCGATTAAATAATTTCTATGTTTTTTCACTCAGAAGACTAGCTCCAGAAACGGAGTATGTGCTGGCGATCAAGTCTTGGCATGGAAAATCCAATGTCTAGTGTCTAAATGTATATGAGCTCATACTAGGACATATTGATTGAGTCATTTGGAAATTGCAGCTAGGTTTGATAGGTTTTTTTTAATTTTTCAATGAGTTAATTTCCCGCAAAAATGGAATTTATTAATTCTGAGTCAATAAATTGTAAAAATATGGCATCAAACATTGTCAGATGTCATATTTACAGTCGTTTTCCAGTCCAGAATATCATGTAAACCCCTATTTCCCATCTTTCGAGACAAAAAAGTGATTATTCTCACTAAAAAGTCAAATTCACTCGAAAATTACGGAAAAGGGGTAATTAAATTAATCTCTTATTTTTTAGGAAAACTGGGGAACATGTCAAAAACATGTTTTTTCATGTCCCCAGTTGACTGGAGGCCTTGGGTGAGTTTAACTAAGGTAAGGTCGACTTCAATGAGATGACATGGACTTGGGGCAGATCCCAATGTGGAAACTCAACCCCACATCCTAGATGGTGCATTCCTAGAGCATGGGCGCATATCCCAATGGCCCACGCATTCCCTAACTATCCCTCAACTCACACTCACTCCCACTCTCACCTCACATCACTCGCCTTCCACTCCACATCACTCCCCCTCATCCTACACCACTCCACCTACACTACACTCATCTCTTGCGCATCTACCCATTCACTAGTACGCCACTCCCTCATCACCCACGCATTCCTAAACCCTAACCCTAACCCTAGCGCATGTCTACTTTGGAAGTATCACCTCAAATGTTATTTAAACAAGGCGACCCCTCCTTCCTCACTAGTTAGAATTCGTGGGAAGAAGCATATACTTTGTATCATTTGCTATTTGAATAAAGAATAAAGACTTTGGAGCTCTATGTGGTGTCTTGTGTAAATGTGTGGAGGATCTTCTCCTTTAGTGATGCTTTGAGTATGGTAAACTTATCCTTCTTGCAACTATTATTTGTTCATTGATAAGGTATTAGTAAACTTGTGTGTATCGTTAATTCTTATTATATCACATTGCAATCTATGATTTCATGTTATTATTGCTTTAATCTCATGTTTTCAAGGTTTTATGTGTAGGGTATTTTAACAGTTTGCTTGCAAGATTGTCTTAAGTTTGGAGGAGTGGAAAGTTCTAGCTTGAGCTTCTAGCACCTTCAATTTCATTCATCCGAAAGGATTACCCTCTTGACATCAGTTGGACTCCATTGCCCAAGTTCTTTGGTTCACATTATCTCTTTCCCCTTCTCTCTCAAATTTCTATACAAAAGTTATCGGTCTCTTTGGTTTTCTGTTGCATGCAAGGACTTAGCTAATCTTAAAAAGATAAATCTGTTCTATCTCAGTTGCATGCATCTCTAAAACTTAGATCTACAGTGTGTTTAATGAATTTAATCAATTTCTTAGATCTAGCCCAAACTTGTCTTAAGTTAGCCTTTAATTTCCTAGTATTTTTGGAGGCTAGTGGTAGGCAAATATTTACATGATTTTAAAGCTATAAATCTGCAATCTAAGTTTCTTTCTTTGCTGATTCTATATCAGCCTAAAAGACCCTAAGGAGGTTAGCTATCTAGCTCTCACTCCTTAGTTATTTTCTCTTGTTTTAGCATAATTTAACTGAGTGTTTTTTCCGCAAATTTTTTGGGTTGACCAAAGACACTTTTAAAGTGTTTTTGGCCATCCTTGGCATTTAATTGTTTGCTGTTTTATCACAGAAATAACAGGTACAAGAGGAGGTTCTGCCGAAATTTTTGAAGTTTAGCCTCTTCCAGGACTCTCCCGGTGTTCCCGAGAGCTTTGTATTTCAATTTTGTCATTAGAAAAAGCATTGTAAGCACTTGATCTCTCAATATAAAGATCAAGTGTCTCAAAAAGAAGTTAGTTCAGATTTGTAATAAAGTTAGCAAGCCACAAAGCTCGTCCCTCGATTATCTCATGGTTGGTTTCACAGGCGGTATCATTTTTTATTAACTTATGTTGTGTTGATATTATCTTGTGTTTCAAAAAATATAAACTTCTAGAAATAAGTGTTTTTTTGCTTTCTTAGTTTAGAAAAGGCTTAGATTATTTTTCATAGGGACTACCCCCCTTGGCTTCGCTAGGAGTTGGCCTAGACGGAGGAGTTGACGATCAAGTGATAGCACCTTGACTCGAAACTTGCCCCCAAGGACACACCAAGTGGATTGAAGGTTTCTTCCACGTTACCCCATGTGTGTATTACGACGGCAACATTTTTGGCACTGTTGCCGGGGATAAACCTTTCTATTCCCGGAACACGACTTTTGTTTTCTTTTTTTGCTTTTTGCTTTGTTTGATGCTTCTTGTTTGTTTATAATAAATTTGATCATCTGGCGACTTCACTTCAAAATAATTTAACAAAGTATTCTTCAAAGAGGAACTCACGGTTTGCTTAGCTTCATCCTTAAACCCGAAGGTGTTTTTGGAGGAAGTTAGGCAAGCTTTCTTCTCGTAGGATCCTTAATAATTTTTGGGTCCCAGATCATTTCTGTTAGACTTTGACCTTTTTCTAATGAATCTAGCTTAGAAATGGATGATCTTTATAGGCCCATTGATTTCTCTGCAATAAGTGGTTATCCACATATAATTCCAGAAAATGCTTTACAAAATTTGCCTTGTTTTCAAAGTAATAACATGGTTGATGCTAGACATCATGTTCAAAGAGTTTCACATTGCTTCTATAAATGGTGCGCCAATTCCTTGTATGAAGATATACAAATGAAGTTGTTTATCTTGTCCTTTGGCGATGATGATCTTGATTGGTTCACGGAGCTCAAGGATAACCAAGTCAAAACTTGCAAAGAATTGATTGATGCTTTCATGGAAAAGTGGAAGGAGAAGGAACCTTCGGTTATAAAGACAGTCAGTTCAGATGCTTCACCAGATTCTGATGAGGAATTTAAAGATGTCATTCAGGCAATGAAATTCATCCATGCAATACAGTTAAAGGACATGGAAGCTTGCTTTGCAGAGGCAGAAGCTTGTATCAAGTATTCAAACCCTATAGAGCCAGAGCTTCACAATGAACAAGAAAAAGAGTTTCACTTTGAAATTCCAGAAAAGCCTATAGATGAGTCATTAACTGGTCATGAGGAAACAAAGAATTTTGAGTTGGAAATGATTGAGTATCCAGATAATTCAAATCCCCACCCTCCTCCCAAGGAATCCATCTCTTCAAAGAAAATTTTCGACAATTGTGACGACCTTGAAATAAACAGTGACGCGGATTCCTTGATAGTTCCAGTTCTAGCTCCAATCTCTCGAACATCAGATGACTTAATGACAGCTAATGGGAAATTGGAAGATAACTTCAGCTTTTCAACTCCAGATCATTATGAGCAATGGTTAGCCTTCCACCATGATAGTCCAATGCAGAGCTTCATTAAGAACTTACAAGGCTTACCAAACTTCAGAGTTTGGTTGGATAAAAATAAACATATGTTTCTTGGGTGATTTGATCCCAAGAAAAGGGCCAAGTTAATAAAACTTGGAAAAGGGTCTTCAACAAGTCATCCCGGACAGGGATTATTCAGAGATCTGAGGTCTTGTTTCGTCCATGACTTGGTTGGTTTATGTATTTTCCACTTCAGCCAGTTGGACATTGAAAAGGTTAAAGCTACCAGTGAGCAGACAATTTTTCAAATTTTCTTCAATAATGTTATTTGATGCCATGGGGCATCCTCTGTAACATATCTCTAACTCTTTCCTCCACATATTTTAATTTTCATTTATGTTCGCTTTCTTCTTTTTTATCCTAGTTCATGTTCATTTTGAATTAGATTTTGAACTTACATGTATAAAAATTGTGCAATTTCAATTTACACTTGGTCTTCATATACATGTGTCGCTGATGTTGTTTTTGGCAAGATGTTTGTGATGTAGGGACAGATTCGGGATTATCGCATGCTCTCCCTTTCTATAAAAGGATCAAGCACACGTCCCCATATGGAGCCTATGTTATCCACCAGTTTGCACAAGCATGATTTCCTGAAGAGCCGCCAAAGAATGAGCAGTCAGTGCTCATATGAAAGAGTTCAGAGTTCAGCCGGTCTTATGAAAGACCCTCTTTTTCCGCATTTCTACCATTGTAATAAGTTTCCTGAGTATGAGATATTGTAAAAGGCTATTGGTCACCTAAGACATAGGAGTGAGCAGGTACTCTGGAGTGTTTTTTTTACTTGTTAATTATTTTTTTTGCTTGCCTTAGTGAGCGATTAAATAATTTCTCAGTTTTTTCACTCAGAAGACTAGCTCCAGAGACAGAGTATGTGCTAGCGATCAGGTCTTGGCATGGAAAATCCAATGTCTAGTGTCCAAATGTATATGAGTTCATACTAGGACATATTGATTGAGTCATTTGGAAATTGCGGCTAGGTTTGATAGGTTTTTTTTTAAGTTTTCAGTGAGTTAATTTCCCACAAAAATTGAATTTATTAATTCTGAGTCAATAAATTGTAAAGATATGGCATCAAAGATTGTCAGATGTCATATTTACAATCATTTTCCAGTCCAGAATATCATGTAAACCCCTATTTCCCATCTTTCAAGACAAAAAAGTGATTATTATCACTAAAAAGTCAAATTTACTCGAAAATTACGGAAAAGGGGCAATTAAATTAATCTCTTATTTTTTAGGAGAACTGGGGAACATGTCAAAAACATGTTTTTTCATGTCCCCAGTTGACTGGAGGCCTTGGGCGATTTTAACTAAGGTAAGGTCGACTTCAATGAGATAACATGGACTTGGGGGAGATCCCAATGTGGGAACTCGACCCCACATCCTAGCTGGCGCATTCTTAGAGCATGGGCGCATATCCCAATGGCCCACGCATTCCCTAACTACCCCTCAACTCACACTCACTCCCATTCTCACCTCACATCACTCGCCCTCCACTCCACATCACTCCCTCTCATCCTACACCACTCCACCTACACTACACTCATCTCTTGCGCATCTACCCATTCACTAGTGCGCCACTCCCTCATCACCCACGCATTCCTAAACCCTAACCCTAACCCTAGCGCATGTCTACTTTGGAAGTATCACCTCAAATGTTATTTAAACAACGCAACCCCTCTTCCTCACTAGTTAGAATTTGTGGGAAGAAGCATATATTTTGTATCATTTTCTATTTGAATAAAGAATAAAGACTTTGGAGCTCTATGTGGTGTCTTGTGCAAATGTGTGGAGGATCTTGTCCTTTAGTGATGCTTTGAGTATGGTAAACTTATCCTTCTTGCAACTATTATTTGTTCATTGATAAGGTATTAGTAAACTTGTTTGTATTGCTAATTCTTATTATATCACATTGCAATCTATGATTTCATGTTATTATTGCTTNTGGCGCATTCTTAGAGCATGGGCGCATATCCCAATGGCCCACGCATTCCCTAACTACCCCTCAACTCACACTCACTCCCATTCTCACCTCACATCACTCGCCCTCCACTCCACATCACTCCCTCTCATCCTACACCACTCCACCTACACTACACTCATCTCTTGCGCATCTACCCATTCACTAGTGCGCCACTCCCTCATCACCCACGCATTCCTAAACCCTAACCCTAACCCTAGCGCATGTCTACTTTGGAAGTATCACCTCAAATGTTATTTAAACAACGCAACCCCTCTTCCTCACTAGTTAGAATTTGTGGGAAGAAGCATATATTTTGTATCATTTTCTATTTGAATAAAGAATAAAGACTTTGGAGCTCTATGTGGTGTCTTGTGCAAATGTGTGGAGGATCTTGTCCTTTAGTGATGCTTTGAGTATGGTAAACTTATCCTTCTTGCAACTATTATTTGTTCATTGATAAGGTATTAGTAAACTTGTTTGTATTGCTAATTCTTATTATATCACATTGCAATCTATGATTTCATGTTATTATTGCTTTAATCTCATGTTTTCAAGCTTTTATGTGTAGGGTATTTTAACGGTTTGCTTGCAAGATTGTCTTAAGTTTGCAGGATCTCTAAGTTTGGAGGAGTGGAAATTTCTAGCTTGAGCTTCCAGCACCTTCAATTTCATTCATCTGAAAGGATTCCCCTCTTCAATACATCAGTTGGATTCCATTGCCAAGGTTCTATGGTGCAAATTAACTCTTTCCCCTTCTCTCTCCAATTTCTATACAAAAGTTATCAGTCTCTTTGGTTTTTTGTTGCATGCAAGGACTTAGCTAATCTTAAAAAGATAAATCTGTTATATCTCAGTTGCATGCATCTCTAAAACTTAGATCTAAAGTGTGTTTAAAGAATTTAATCTCTTTCTTAGATCTAGCCCAAACTTGTATTAAGTTAGTCTTTAATTTCCTAGTATTTTTGGAGGCTAGTGGTAGGCAAATATTTACATGATTTTAAAGCTATAAATCTGCAATCTAAGTTGTTTTCTTTGTTGATTCTATATCAGCCTAAAAGACCCTGTTGACCGCCTATCCAACTAGGGGGTCAACTCCATGTGCCATGAAGAGATGCATTATCAGATGCTAATATGTCAAAGACAGTTTGGTTCTACTGGGCAATTTATGCCTCCAACACACATTTTTGTAAACGGAATTTCCACACCCCTGTGTGGGTTAATAATGTAATAGCTTTGCATGGGTCATAGTTAGGTCAGTTACCTTGGGATTTATTCATTAGAAGAGTTCATTTCACCAAGGGTTTTTTATCCTCAGGTTATTAATTGGGCTTTTCAGCCTTATTAATTTCCCTTGAGTTTTTCCCTCACACCAGCAATAATTCCTCCAAAGTGGTGAAGAACATTCTAATGGAGTTATCCTCTGGTAACTATTGTTTAGGAATAATGCAAATGACCATGTATGACATCTTAGAAAGTTTTGCGGAATTCCGTCGAGTCTAGATAGGTTTTTTTTAATTAATTAAATTAATTAAATTTTCCTAAGGCTGGAAGTTTAATTATTTAATTAATTAATCATTTTTGAGCAAATAATGTAAAAACTAGGTCCTTGGGCTTTTGTTAGGGGTATTTGTGCTCAAAAGAAATGGAAAGACACCCCCTACACCCTTGGACCAAGTTTCAGCTCAATCGGACAACTTTTGCTAGGTGTTTGTCCACCAGGAGTCTTAATCAGTTAAAACATCAATTTTAATTGCTAAGTCATGACATAGTCAAAATGTCATTTTTGTAATTTATGAGTTAAATGGGTAAAG
This sequence comes from Picea sitchensis, assembly GCA_010110895.2. NCBI lineage: Eukaryota > Viridiplantae > Streptophyta > Pinopsida > Pinales > Pinaceae > Picea > Picea sitchensis. The sequence continues at coordinate 7,707 of SNQJ01S0098143.1, read as the reverse complement.
TAATGATGGAAAAGGGTGAGAGAGATGATACCTAACCTACCCAACCCACCTCCTAACCTTTACACACCCCCTTACACACTCACTCATCCATACCCTCACGCCCCCTAGGGGGATTTGCGGCCCCCCCACATGGAAACCTTTGAAATATCATTTGATTGAGTTGTGGGCCCCTCCCTTTAGTGGTGCGCCCTTCCTAGCCTACCACCTCACCCATTTGCTTGGTCCCACACTCCACCTCATCAATCCTTGCCCAAACCCTAGATGGTGCACCCCTCTCCTTGGGATTCCCTCTTGTGGCTGGGATGTAACACTTGGCATTGATCTAGGAAGGGTTGTTTTGCCTCTTTGGGTATAAATACAGCCTCTCCCTCACTCATTTCTTCACCATTCTTTGACCTAGTGTTATGCTACTGGATTTTCACCCCATCTCTCTCTCTCTTGTTCACATTGCATCCATCCATTTTTCTTTTGAGAGTGTTGGAGCAACTTGTTGCTGCAAGACTCTCCCTTTTGGATTAATAAGAAGCTTTGGAGGATTTGAAGTAACCAAGAGTAGTCTGGTTTTCTTCTTTCACATGAGGTGATATTGTGATTTTTGGCATCTTGTGTAGTATTGAGTAGATTCTTGGGTGAAGTAGTTTACTTGGATAGGTTCATCAATAGTAGTATTGTTGATCTATATATGTTGGGTGGCTAGTAGTGTAAAGTATTTTATATTGTTAGTTCATTCAATCATATTATCTACTTGTATACCTCACGTTTTGCTTGAAGTTTTGCAGGTTTGTCTCTAAGGTTTGTTGGGATAGCCTCAAGGAAGAGTCTACCCTCAAGGCCTATTCAAACTTCATGTTTTTCCTAATCTGATTTTCTGTTCAATTCGCATCATATTTTAGTTAGCTAACCATCATAGATAGGTCATCTAAAATCATTTTTTACTTGGATATTTTATGTGAAAAATTTCTGCCTAAAAACAAAAAAAATTCTTAACTTTTCTTGTGTTGTGCAGCATTTCCAGCAAGCAATAGCTTGCTGGTTTTTTTGCAGGTTCTTACCAGGTACAAGGGGTTATGTTGCCCACATTCGATCACACAACACATCAAAGTCTCTCCTTTGTGTAGGTAACGAATCTCATCTTTCTCCTATACTTTTCTAGCATTGTAGCAAGCCCCCGGGAAGTTCCCTTGAGGCTTGCATTCTCTTGTATCTAGTTTCATTCGTTGTAAGTTAGTTTTGCCTACATCTTGGGTGAGAGATTGGCTCGGCCAACCCCCCAAAATCGTGAGACTAAGGCTTAGTTCATTTTCAGCAATTTGTTATTCTTTTGCCCCACTTGTCACTAGGGCAAGATTGTGTGGCTAGTTTTGTGTTAGTAGTTGTTATCTTTTCATATCAACCCTCTTTGGCACAACAAAGGTAGGCTTGCCTCCACCTTGTCCCATTGTGAGTGGTTTATGTTTCTTTTGGCTTTCAATTTCAAGTTTTGTCTCATAATTGCCTGCACCTTGGGTGAGACATCCCCATATCGTATGGCTAGATAAGTATGTGTTGATAATTTTCTTATGCTAATGTGGTTAAAATTTTCTAGAGGTAGATATCATACACACACTATATCTTAGCTTAAGCCCTTGAGGCATAATCGTATTTGCATGCTTTAAATTTCATCAAGTTTCATAACACATGTTTAAATGCAATATCACATGGTTTAGGTGTTGTGGTTTGAAAGTAATCTCTTAAATTTGCATGCTCATTTATATGTTGTAAACAATTAACTATCTACACCAAGCATGTAAAAACACTCAATTGAAACGAATCCAGAAACCCCCAGTGTATCCGATCAAACAGTAGACACATCATATTAGCAACATTTCCTAGACTAGAAAGATCTGGGATATTACGTTGGGATCTCCACCCACTTGACAACTCATTCAATCAAGTCGCCTTCTCTCCTAGTTAACTCACCACACAAGCCAAGGACTAAAGTCATGGGAGAAACATGTCCCCGACATGTTTCCTTAATTATTGGCTTGCTGATTTCTATTTATTTTTTTCCTTTTATTTGACATTTTTGAGAGAAAATGACTTTAAGTGATAAATAATCACTATTTTTCCTCAAAAAGGTAATACTTAGGTAAAGTGGGTATTCTAAGTGTGAAAACAAATACCCCCAATGCATATAATGCCTCCTAGTACTGTTGACCGCCTATTCAACTAGGGGGTCAACTCCATGTGCCATGAAGATATGCATCATCAGATGCAAGTATGTTGAAGACATTTTGGTTCTACTTGGGCATTTTATGCCTCCAGCACAAAATTTTGTAAACGAAATTTCCGC
>SNQJ01S0098141.1:20909-31214 GCA_010110895.2 Picea sitchensis | reverse complement strand
CTTGGTTCAATTCTGGGGTGAAATAATGTGAAAAGGTATCAGAGATTGGTTCAACTCTAATATTAAATAATGTGAAAAGATACCAGATCTTGGTTCAACTCTGGGATGAAAGAATGTGAGAAGATATCAAAGCATGGTTCAACTCTAGGATGGAAGATATAGTCTACGAGGAAGAAGACCAAGAGAACGATGGTTTCATCTTGTGTTTTTGAAGGAAGAATGATAGGAGACAGTGTCGAAGAAAGGGCATGTGAAGTGTAGTATGGTTGAGGGCTACAAAATAACTCTCGAGGATTTCTTCATGAAGATGAATAGGTTAATGAGGTACAAAAATCGAGAGTTAGAATGTAGATAATGGAGTGGTAGAAAACTTCAATATGAAGCCTAAAATGGGAAAAGATAGCTAGGAACAGAAAATTGCATGAAGGAAAGTTCAGAAGGTTGATGCTAAAAAGGAAGAAGTCTTTGAGATAAACGGATACTAGAAATAGATGGTAGTTGCGGTAGCATTTATCCATGACTATTATCTTGAGATGGAAGAGGCAGTGTGGGTCAAGAGGGAATTCATTAGATAGAAATTGTGGTGGCGGTTATCCATGATTGTTATCTTGAAATGAAGGCATGGTCACTAGGAAATGAGTGAGTGTGGCTGGGAGAGGAATATAGTTGGAAGGTTTCATGGACTGGAGATTGGGCTCATATGTTCTAAGGAGCACGTTGGTAGAAATGAGAACATTTCTACCAAATGGTGACTACAAGTTTTGTGTGGACCTAAATTTAAGAGAATGAGAAAGAACAAATATGCAGAAAATTTACAGCAATGGAAATTTACAAACATGTGGTTGTGTCGGATGTAATGAAGAAAGGAGGGAGAGAATATGGAAATTTTGTTTTCGATGCATATGTATTTACTTGCTTGTAGGAAGAAGGAAATGCGTGGTTGCGGATGGAAGCGAAGGTGCTTAGCTAAATAGAAAATGCAATACAAGATGTATATGCAGGAAAAGGAAGCTGCAAGGATTACAAAAGTTGCATATGATGAAGAAGATGATGTCATGAAGATGAATCATGTTGAAAGTTGTCGAGTTGAAGACAGATAACATATAGTCTGAAAAATGAGGAAGATGATGAACATGTTGTTGACAGAGAAAGGAGAAGGCTTCAAATCTTCTGAGGAAGAAGACATGATACAAAATAATGTTAGAAGAGTGAAGGTTTCTAAGGGTCGAGCGTGAAGGTGTTACATGGAGAAGAAGAAGACTCTTGAAAGTTGTCTCTAGTAATTTTCAAGAATGTGTATACGTTGACATAATCACCGACTGAGGTAGTCTACGAATGATTTTGGATTGAGTCAAGGGAGGTGTAACATGGGAGCATGTGACTCCATGTTGTGTAGATTTGAGCATGACTGGTTGGTTGCACTGAAGGAAATTTGTACATTGCATGAATAAGGGCAGTGGGATGTCCTAGATTGGACGTCACTTAGATCCAATTGTACAGGTGATGCATGACTGGAAAGTACCTGACTAGTGCTTGTAGTATTGAAGAAAGAGAGACAGAGAAAGTAGTAGTACCACAAGTTGAGTTGCTGCAGAAAATTGAGTTGCAACAGAAATAGATGAAAACTCTAAATCTCCATGACGAGAGTATTGTTGTGTTTTTGTGGAGTGAGGGAAAGAATGAGTTGAGAGAAAGAATGTGCAGCATAGGAAGATGCCTTGTAGATTGAAGTATATAACAGATGGGTATTGTAGAGTTAAGAGTGTGAAATTGATGGAGTTGCATTGGACAGTTGTAGATGTGGGTGATTTACTTCATAGCATGAGGATATGCTTTCTTGAAACTTGGGGATTCTGCTAGAGTAGCATCACAGTCATCCTAGGGATGACATGCCGAAGGTAGTTACGAGGACATAACAGAGTTGTTACAGCAGTGATTGGTTACTACAGGATGTGAATGAGATAGACTGATGGGGGTAACAATAGTGGTGCGGATAGATGGAATGTTATAGAGTTGCAGCATTTGGACTGTTGGGAGTAACAACAGTGGTGCAAATCGATTGAATGTTACATATTTGCAGCATTGGGGAAGTTGGAAGCACTACTATAGAATGGAAAAGTGTGTGGACGGATACGAGAATAGTTGTTATAGAAGCAGTTGTGGATGTTACGGTTCATGTGGAGCGCATTTGTTGGAATGAAGCTGGAAAGGATGCACATGAGATGAAGATTCATTAAGGAAAGGACAAATCGGAAGTCGAAAGATGAAAGGGCATGAGAAGCTTTGGGAAACTGAAGTGAACATTTTCTGAGAAGAATAAACACATCATCAAAGATATTGATGAGAGAGATTGAAAAACCGAGAGGAGAAGAGATCACACGATAGGAGAAAGAGAGAAGCGGTTGAGGTTGCCACGGCCTCTGGCTTGGCAACCCAATGGAGATTGTAAGCTCAAATCTAGCCATTGAGCCATTGTATTGTAACTTGTATGATGAATAAAATAATCATTGTTGTGTAATTAATCTTTATGTGTGTGTGTGTATGAATGAATTCATGTAGGATGTTATGTGTTGTGTCCTTGACATAATTATGTATGAGTTAATGTCTTGTGTGAATGAGTAAATCCTATAGAGAACAGTGGTGTATGATATGGCTATGCAGGTGGGACGAGTCTGTGGAAGGTCGTGTTGGAAATTTTGGTCTCCCATAAGGAGGATGAGCACTCTGGTTCTATGAGCATTGAGGATTTTTTTTTAGTATAGAATATGTGAACAGAAAGAAGTTGCAATGTGAAGCGTTTTGCACAGAAAGCATACTGTAACAGGAGATGGATTACTATCAGAGATGAGTTGCAAAAAAGTATTATCGTAGCAAAGATATATTGTAAAATACATGTTGCGACAATGGGATGTGTGCTCCAGCAGTAGGTGAGTTGCAGCAAGAGGTGAGTCGTGGCAGGAGGTGAGTTGCAGTGAATTGAAACAGAATGTGAGTTGCAGCAAAAGGTGAGTTGCAATGAGTTGCAGCAGAAGGCAAGTTGCAAAAAAGGACGAGTTGCAACAAGTGAATATGAAACAAACTGGTGATTATGTAACATTTGTTGTGGTGCTACAAGGAAGCAAACATGGATACGAGGGAGCAAAGGTACAACCCTAGGGGTTGTGGCATGATCAGGAGAAAATAAGGAAAATGTAGCAATGATGAAGAAGCTTTATGGAAACCATGATTCCTATTACGCACACATAAAGAAATATTTTGTCACGAACAGACTCTAATGGCAGGGGGTGGATGCTCGCTACATCAAAAAGCAAGGACCAAAAATACTAGCATGGGTTTATAACCTCTCAAGCACACCACTATATGAGATGCCAATAATTTGGTTAATTGTGCTAATGTGATGTAGGATAAATGCTAGGGTAAGTGAAAAAATATAAGCATGCAAATAGATTATATGAACCTCTCCAACAAGAAGAAATCCAATAAGGTGATAAATCCTCCACATAGATGGTGCAACCTAAACACATAAGTCATACAACCAAATTCATCATAACTCCTAGGCTTGCACATCACATGATAATCAACCACAATGGTTTCGTGTGAAACACTTAACAACAACATTAGATTCCACATCATAACACCTAACAATAGCAATAAAGAACTAATGAGCCGATCCCTCTTGACTCTACAATAAACAACCCATTGAGCACTCTACAACATCGAAACATCGATAATACACTTATTGAATATGAATGACATGTAGACATATACAACATGTGCAATGGACAACACCCACAATCATTAATCTCGTTGATGATCATCCTTAGGCCTAGTTGTAGGTGAACTCATCGAGTTAACCACAATAAATCCCACATACAATCCTAAAAACTAGAGAGAAACATAGTTGAAAGGGTAGAAGCCCAAGTGTAGACCAACCCATTTTTTTGTAGATTTGGTAGAGCTTGAATGACATTATGTTGCCATAGAACAAGGAATTTTTTAGATAGGGTTAGTTTCTATAGTGCCTCAACATCATAGAAAAACATTTATTAAGCCCTTCGTTAAAGGTAATTTTGGTTATGAATTTGTTAAGAAGATAAATGATAGAGTTGATGAAGATTAGCATCAACTCACATACAAACATAATTTGGCATAGGAACACAATAAAATCGATGCAAAAACTTTGACTACAACATATATTATCAATCATGAAGATGGAAGAGGAGAATGCATAAGGAATGTAGTTTTCATCTCTAGTCTCTGTAAACCATGTCACCCACCTTGAGGCACAATTGCATGGTGTAATTCAAAAGTTACCAATTAGACATGGAGTACACAATCCCTAAATTTTGTGACGTGGTTGATGATGATCCACACTTTCTCAAGAAAACCAACTCATAATAGCAAGTCCAATATGTAAGATGCCTAGGATAACTTACTACAAAAATTGATCATTGCAAGAAAATAAAAGTGACAATAACATTTGCATTATGTTTAAGTTGTTCTAGTTATACATAAAACCTATTGTACAATTATAATATCATTATTTCAAGTTGTCATGTTTTTATTTGTATTGGCATCATTTTATAGTGCACATGATTAAATCAATGTGAGCTGTAAAATGCCATTTGTCATTACCTTGACAAGTTGGGGCCATTTAGATTGAAATTGAAATAATATGATGTTGACTCACATAACATTGTTTGTGTGAGAAATTGCCATCACAAGCATTTAAAGGTTGGAGTTGTCGGGGGAGATGACATTGCTATTTAAGGTATTGATGTAGGAAAATAGGGTCCGCATAAGATGGAGAGAGAGAATATATGAGATATTTTATTAATAGTATTGGAATGTTACACTTCTCATATTCAATGAGTAATAACAGCCCTAACTAGTTAGTCGGTTTTACTACCTAAACTTGAACAATATATTGCAATGGTGGCATGTCGTGACTAACACATTTTATTTAAGGGTGGTCACAAGTCATGATTTGAGTTACCTACATAATGAATTCGAAGAGGGCATAAAAGGATGAAATGTATAAATTAGAATTAACTTTTGTAATATATAAATTGTGTATATGAAAATGTTGTATAACTATGTGAGAGTATATTTTTTCAAGATAATGTGTAGTATATATGGCAGTGAGTGTGCAACACTTTAAAAGCTAAATGATGGTATTTCTCAATTAAAAAATGTGTGCAACTATAGAGTATAATGTGTACTAGTGCACAACTCTCTTTTGCAATTTTTTTCTCACACAGACACGTGTGTGATTATTTTAAGGTCCTTAAGTTCTACGCACATGATGTCATAGTTTCATGGTTTCATTTATTTTATTAGTTTATATATATATATATATATATCAATCAAATGTATTGGTATTATTTTATGTGATATGTTTTTCTACTTCAAATTGCATATTGGGCTATGAGACCCAACTATCATTCCTAGATAACTAACAAAATTAGGACATGAAATTCTTATCAATTCCTTGGGCACCCATATCCCCACTCAGAAGTCGTAAATTTTGTATAAAGGTTTTGTGTGGTGGTTCAAGTTGTTTTTATTTAATTTGGATGACCATGAGCTCTTTTTAAGGCCTAAAGCGTGGCTTTCCTCCCATGACCATGTCCATGGCCTTGCAATCCATCCTTGGTTCTCAAAACAATCTAATGACACCAATATCCACTCTCAAAGACCAAATATCTTATAGAGAGGTCTTGTCTAGTAGTTTGAGGCCCCATTCATGTCTCGTAAGCCCTAGAATCTACCATAGGGAATGAAGCCTAAGTTTTCTCCTCCAACCATGGTTAAGGCCCATAGACACATACCTAGTGGTCAAAAACCCTCTAATGGCACCCATATCCCCACTCAGAGGTGAAGGATCCCCTCATGAGATCATGTGTGTTGGTTCACAACATCATTCTTGGCCCTAAATGCATAGAATATTCCTTTAGGGCCTATGTAACACACCCAACCCCTAAGTACCCTTTCTAGGGATGGGGCATCAAAATTTTGCTTACTCTAATCGACTCAAATCCTTTGTCCTAGATCTTCATCCTCTTCTACTCACCCGTATCTTTCTAACAACTGCTACTAGGCTCAAATCCGAGCTCTGGATTACAAGTTATGGACATCCCAAAGTTCTTCGGGCGTTATCAATCATGGGCTATGTGGCGCCCACGTGGGTCCACCTCATATGTACTATCCCCAAGTTCCTACATCCACGGGGAAATTCCACCCACCATCCAATCCAACGGTGGGACTTGATCCTCATATAACACACAGGCTAGAGGGGAGTTCGGCGGTTGGCACTGAGTGTCCCTTTTCCTTTCTGCATGTATGTCCTCCGGAGTCTCGAATATCCGAACTCCCAAAGGAGCCTGAAATATCTCCACGTGGCTTTGGCCTTCGGGCCTTTCGACTTATCTATGACTTTGCACCCCAAACCTCTAAAGTCTCGAAGTCTCGGACTCTCGAAGGGTCCACCCTCGCACATGGTGATGTATTAAACGCGAAGGTAAGGATAGGTGGGTTTCAAGTACTCCACCTGCTAAATGGACCAAGCATGTTTGTACCAGGGGTGACACGCGGCAAGGCAGAGATGACATGTGACCCCTACAGTGGGTGGCACGTGTCACGTTTTAATGGGCACATAGGGTATGTGAAATGTACGAATCCAAGTGACACGTGGCACGTCAATCGTGGGTCCACGTCACCCTGGGCGACGTCAATGTGCCATGTCACCTCGAACTGGTATCCTTCCAATCCCTTCGATCTCACGGTCAAGGTGTGTATACGTAAACCCTTGGATCTATGACCTTCGTTACTTCATAACTTCGACGTTCGGGGAATCTATGGAGTGACTTCCTCCTTGCTCCCAGAGTGCTCAACGTTGAGCTGACCACGGTCTAGATCTAACGGTCAAGGGAGATCTCGAAGGGTCCCTAGATCTACGGTCCCCATTACTTCGCAGCTTTGGCCTTCAAAAGTTTCGGCATTATGGTCGCTCCGCTCTCTCGAAGTAGGACTTAGCCGAAGTATCGTACACGAGCCCCTCCACTGGTTGATCAGACGGTTAAGAGGGGTTCCTAATGGACTCCCCAAATCCATGGCTCACATCACTTCGTGACTCCGGCGTTTGAGGAATTTGGTGTTATAACACCTTTGTTCTCCTAAAGTGGTCAACGTTGGACTTACCTTAGCATAGATCCAACAGCCAGAGGGACTCTCGAATACCCTTGGATCTGTGGCTCGTGTTACTTCGTGATTAGTAAAGGTTCAATTTTTAACAGTGGGACAGGTCTATCTACCCTGGTTAGGGAAATCTCTAGACATCGATCAACCTTGTGGGTAACCTTAACAACAAGTTGCCTTCGTCTAGTTGGAAAATGGTAAGGTCATAATACTTCAAAGCCCCGAACTCCCGGAGTTCCGAAGCTAGAAGAGTTGAGCTCCCTTCGACCTAGCGCAGGGTTCCCAAACCTTGGTCATATGGGCCCTCCGAAAATTCTCGTGGGCTATGCGCTAATCTCTTAGTCATGAATTGGTTAAGGACACGAGCATGAGCCCTCGGTCACACGGGTGAAAAATCTGAAGGAGGCACCCTCCTTCCCTAGAGTTTGAACTTGGTATTCCCACGAAGGTAGATTCGAGAGGTCGACAGGACTTAAGCATTTCAGTTAACCCTACCCCAACTCTCTTGTAGACTCACGTCCCATAACTATCTAGCTGCTAAGATGAAGTAAACAGAATACCATTCAAAAGCATGGATTCACAGAGAGATAATACACATTTCTACCTTAATCATTCAATACAGAACTTAGTAGACATATATATATATATATATAGAGAGAGAGAGAGAGAGCATCATTTCCATTTCAGTACACAGAGTACGAAAATACTTATCAGAAAACCAGAAATCGTGAAGAGGTTGTTGAAAGGGGTGCATGTTTCCACCCAACCATAGGCACATCCACTCCTGAATGGATTTACCATTGGCCACCCCCAAGCTAAACCATGATGCTCTAAGAGAGACTCTTTGTTCTTACTCTGTGATAGTTAGGGACGGAGGTTACTCTCCTCCTCCCACAAGATCTTGGCAATCGATTTTCTATGTACCAAGCAAGGAGGTCTGCACGAGTACTTCCATAGTCATTCATCAGCCTCATTTATCATCTTGGACTGAAAACGCTGCCAGCAGCTTCTTGCACCCAGAACGAGCTTGTTTCTTAATTCTCCCTTGAACCAGAGAGTTGCAAGCACTCTTTTTCTCTTCTCGAGATTGGTCTTTCAACTCTGCCTCCTCGCAGATCTTCCTCTACCCCCTGAAATCTCTTCCTTTCTTTCCTTCCTCAGCAAGGTTGTGTGGGTCTAAATCCCCATCTTGTGATCAGGTCTAGAAGTCTTGCAAATGGGTACTATGCCCCATCTCCTCAATAACTCTTGAGGAGGACTTTTCCAACTACCAGCGTGACTGGTAATTCATTTATGGGTCAGAGGACTATTCTGGGCCTGAGCAATTAAATCCAGTGAGGTAATAGTTTGGTGGGGTTCATCTCAACCATTTCTGGTTCCCCTCACCATCTCTCTCTCACAGTGTCATGATCTATCTTGGCAAACCCCCCTTTCAACAGTTTTACAACACTATCCATTTTAATTAATAACAGAAATACATATTACCTTTTATAAGAAAAGGTTCATCAAATCCAACATTCACACATATATAGTCTGCCACAGTCTTTTGGCAAGTTATAGTCATATTTACAAGCTAGGGGAAATAGGGGTGTTACAGCCTAAGACCCAAATTGTTTCCCTTGACCACATCTAGGGACCCACAACCCATCAATGGTACTTGAAGCCTTCTGATGGAGCCCATTTCCCCACTAGGACTTGTCAAAGATCCCATAAGATTTTTCTTATCAAGTGGTTAAAGAAGTCAATCATGGCCCTAAGTCCTTAGACTCTTCCTCTTATGCATAAGGTCCAACTTTCCTCCCTCGACTATGGTAAAGGCCTTGTGGCCCATTCCTATTTATCTAGAAATCTTGGTAATTGTGCCCATATGTTCAAATTAAAATGCCAAGGATCCCCCACAAAGGCCATGTTTGTTGGTTTAAGGATTCAATAATGGAGCTCAAGCCCTAGAATCCTTTTTCGAGACATAAGGATTAAGTTCCCTCCCACAACCATGTAACAAGGCCCTCAAACCCATCCCTAATCATGCAAAACTTTCAATAAAGCCCATATCCACACTCAAAGGATAAAGACCTCCTTAAGCTTGATTATGTGTGTTGTGGTTCAATACACCATTCCTAGTCCTTGAGCCCTAGAAGCTTCCTTAGGGGCTTATGATTTGGGTTTTCTCCCCCAACCATGGTCAAGCCCCCAAAACATTTTATTGGTTCTCAAAACCTTCTATTGACACCCATATTCCCACTCATAGGACAAAGATCCCCTTACAAGATCATGCACACAATGTTTTTATGCATTATCTATGACCTTAGATCCCTAGAATCTTCATTTATGATGTAAGGCCTAAATCCCACCCCCCCATACCATGTCGAGGGCCATGAATGTACATATTTGGTGCTAAAAACACAATAATAGTGTCCATATACACAAAGGAGAAATAACATAGGCATGCATTGAGGCCTCATTCATGGCATTAAAGCCTTATAATCTTTGTTTAGGGCCTCCTTCATGGCTTTAAAGCCTTAGAATATGTGTGATGCATTGAGGCCTCATTCATGACTTTCCTGCCCAAATAATGGTCAAGGCCCTAACCCCTTCCTTGGTGCTCAAAACCTCCTAATCATGCCTACATCCCCTCTCAGTGGCTAAATAATTCACTAAAGAGGTCATATGTGGTGGTTTAAGGCCTTACTCATGGTCCAAGAGCCCTCAAATCTTGTAACTTTAGGGCCTAAGGCATACATTTCCTCCCTTGACCAGGTTTAGGGTCTTCTCACCCATATTGTGTGCATAAAACCATCTAATGGTATTCATAGATCTCAATCAAACACTAAATATCCCTTAGAAAGGTCACGTGTAGTGGTTTAAGGACTTGCTCATGGTTCTTGAGGTCTAGAATCTACCTGTAGGTCCTAAGACTCAAATTTACTCCCAAATCCATGTTTAGAGCCTTGTCACCCATACTTTGGGCTCAAAACCTCATAATAGCATCCATATTACCGTAGGCCCCAAATATCTAAGCTAGATAAGTCCTATGTAGTGGTTCAAGGCCTTCTTCATGAACTTCGTGCACAAATGTTGCCAATATGCCACCAATATATACAATGGTGC
>SNQJ01S0098141.1:1289-20859 GCA_010110895.2 Picea sitchensis | reverse complement strand
GAAAGGTCACGTGTAGTGGTTTAAGGACTTGCTCATGGTTCTTGAGGTCTAGAATCTACCTGTAGGTCCTAAGACTCAAATTTACTCCCAAATCCATGTTTAGAGCCTTGTCACCCATACTTTGGGCTCAAAACCTCATAATAACATGCATATTACCGCAGGCCCCAAATATCTAAGCTAGATAAATCCTATGTGGTGGTTCAAGGCCTTCTTCATGGACTTCGTGCACAAATGTTGCCAATATGCCACCAATATATACAATGGTGCTCATATACCACTAATATATATATATATATATATATATATATATATATATATATATAATGATAATTTTACCCCCACAATGTATATCAAGTGGTACAAGTGGGGCTTATTCCCCTCCATGTCAAGAGGTTGAACCTTGGGGTTTATGTGTCCTTAAACAAGGAAGTGAAAATGCAATAAAAGTAAATTCTATTTTTTGTTTTTAATATCTCCAAAACATATATACATTTTGTAGATTACAAAATGCATAAGTTTATTTTATAGATCTAAAAAAAGCATACATGTACATTTTAAAGCTTTAAAAAAAACGTGTACACGTGTATTTTGTGAAATTTCAAACCCCATCTTGCATGTCACCTAAACTATCAAGCTCGGCACCTCCCAAAATACACTTATTCATGGTTGAGTTTTGCATTTTCACTTTTGATATTACAAACTTTGTCCACTCACTTGAAATTATTACTATATTTATTAATACTAACAATATTGCAAATCATTATAATAATATAAATATCTATATTAATAAAATATTATGAGATAATAATATATATATTGTAATTATCAATTGAAAAGACCAATATATATAATATTTCAAGAATATTTATCACATCTTGAGATGATCTTTTCAAGATTTTAACCAATGTGAAATTTATATATATAGTTAACTAATGCCAAATAAAAATATGACATATAATCATCTTTGACTTCTATAGATCCAATTCAACAATTGTAGTTGACTCAATTTCTTAAAATTATATTGGTTTTTGAATTCCAACTCATCAATGAGATTTCTTCTTATGAGGTCCATTTTAGACCCCACATTTATTCTAATATGATTTGTCGTGCACCTTTGTTAGGACTTCCAAATCTACAAAAGCCTTTTGAGATGGCTAATGCATCAAGATATGCCATCAGAGTCCTCCTCATGCAAGCAAGGATATTGATTTCTTATCATTAGAAAACCTTTGGTGGAGCAATGTTAGGGTATCCTACCTATAAGGAGTTGTTATCTTTACATCAAGCAATGAAGCATTGGACAACCTATGTCTTAGGAAAGGAGACAATGATCCACACCAACCACAATTCATTGCAATGTTTGTGAATGCAAACTAGATTGCAACAAGAGAAGCATGCCAAGTGGATGTCCTATTTGCAACTATTCAACCTTGTCTTGTTCACAATTTTTTTTTTGAAATCATGTAATTTTCTGATTAAAATTAAGATATGCGATTGGTTTCTTCATAGTTTAGATATAAATATTTAGAAATGGATTTGAGTGTTGCAACCCTAGTTTTATTTTTGAAAAACTACAAAAGTAAAGGAAAATTCTTCCCCTTTCTGCCCAAGAAAGAGCCATGATAGCACCTGTTATGATCCTTAGCCCGTAAAATTGAATCACAAACAATTACATCCAAGAATAAGATAGAATGCCCTTATACTTCATATATCAAAATACCCTTAAAGTAGGGCAACACCATAGAATGATTCCTTTATGAAATGATCAACTCATGTTCACTTGCCTCATTCTATGCAATTGGTTTCTTCAATGTTTAGATATAAATATTTAGAAATGGATTTGAGTGTCACAGCCCTAGTTTTATTTTTGAAAGACTGCAAAAGTAAAGGAAAATTCTTCCCCTTCTGCCCAAGAAAGAGCCCTGATAGCACCTGTTATGATCCTTAGCCTATAAATTGAATCACAAACAATTACATCCAAGACTAAGATAGAATACCCTTATACTTCATATATCAAAATACCCTTAAAGTAGGGCGACACTATAGAATGATTCCTTTATAAAATGATCAACTCACTTGCCTCTTCGAGGGGGCAACCTCCCAATGAGCTAAGTTTGAGTAAAATATATTCTAATAAATGTTTCATAAGGGGGATTCCATCATAATTTATAACTCAATAGAAAAATGACATCATAACCAAATACTAACTACCTGGTGGGCCTTCTTTAATGAGGCAATGCTACGAGCTTTACTTAATATAACAAACATAGTAGACCCAATCCACCTTATATTAAATGGCCACCATACCTACATTATTATTAACTTTAATGGGTCCTTCAACCCCATTACACCCCTAGGGAGGATCCCACCAAAAAGCATTCTTCTACTACTTGGTCGTGTTCTTTCAGTGACTCTTCTATACTTTCCTACTTTGAGACCTACACTTGTATTCTTTGGGTAATCCGTATGTCTTTCCCTACTTTAAGATCTCTCCATTATGATTTAAAATCAGGTATGTGATCTTCATAGATTGACTCATTATTGCAATAGATCAAGTATTTGTGCACTAAGATATGGTAAATGTGGGCTTGTCTCCATTTTAGGCATGTGTTCTTTTGAACTGATTTCTCTTAATTGAATATCAAGTATTGTAATAAAAGAACACATCTATTCATTATGCTAATTATGAAGCAATCAACACACTCAACACATTATGTGTTGCTAATCTATCAAATCTATCAATAACTTACATGCACTCTACAATTGTAATTGAGTATCATTACTAGGCAACATTTAATTTCTTTATTAGTCCCTAACATATGAGACTATAGTATTCTTTTCGACTCAACAAATTTTTAACTTGCCATTAGTTAATTATTGATTCTAAAATTTTGATATTGTCTTCTAAAGTTTCCAAAAAACAATACATTAAATTCAATATTTTAAAATTAGAAATTAATTTTTATCATTCTTTTAATTTTAAAAGATATTTTTCTAATTGGTTTAGATTAAACTCAATATTTTAAAATTAGAAATCAATTTTTATATTTTTTTAATTTTAAAAGATCATTTTTCTAATTGGTTTATGGATGGGACACAATTCCTTCGCATAGTGGCTTTATTTGGTGAACATGAAAATAAATAAAAATCACACACAATCTTTTATTTTAAGAATAGAGATGTTACCATGGTCTTGAATGCACTGTATGGCCTTTGATGGAGCTATCACCGTCCAATTGAATGTTAGAAAGTGGTTAACAAATGTCTTAGTGAACATTATTTTATTTATTTTAGTGGACAGACATTAAGAAGCATGAAGAAGCTCATTTATATCCGTTAGTTAAAGATAGACAATAATACAAGGTGCAATGGCCATGGAGTTCCTCATATATATAATGCTCTGGCCTAAAAATATATAACATTAAACACAGAATAATCAAGCCTCGGCTTGAACTTTGAAGCAAAACTTTGACTTTCAGGATTGATTCGACCTCTCCACCGACTGGTGGATCTATGGATGCAACCGCCATTGTAGGGTGTATCTTAAACATACTCAACAACGTTTTATATAAATTACACTGACCATTCCAGTAGGAATAATATATTTTAGAGGAAGAAATGATTTCTACACCAGTGCCTTCCCACATTGCTTGCCACTGCATACAATTTGCATCTGGTGTGCCTAACGATTGTTTGTGGCATTTCATCCAGTTGATCTCTTCAATATATGTAAAATGGAATCCCTAAATCACTCCCAGACTATAAGAGCTTTGTTTTATATGGCCTTATCAATGCTTTGCAACATAAAAGTAGTGAAACTTGGCAATGATTGATCATTTCTGTATAAATTTGTCCGGTAGAAAGCTTGTATCTGTAAAAATTGTTCTTTAAGCTTGTTATGCTTTAAGCATTCCATTGCATTTAGTAGTTTACCACGAGAGGGGGTGTGAGGATGACTTCAAGGAGCTTGAATTTCTAGGATTGGGTATGAANAAGCCTCGGCTTGAACTTTGAAGCAAAACTTTGACTTTCAGGATTGATTCGACCTCTCCACCGACTGGTGGATCTATGGATGCAACCGCCATTGTAGGGTGTATCTTAAACATACTCAACAACGTTTTATATAAATTACACTGACCATTCCAGTAGGAATAATATATTTTAGAGGAAGAAATGATTTCTACACCAGTGCCTTCCCACATTGCTTGCCACTGCATACAATTTGCATCTGGTGTGCCTAACGATTGTTTGTGGCATTTCATCCAGTTGATCTCTTCAATATATGTAAAATGGAATCCCTAAATCACTCCCAGACTATAAGAGCTTTGTTTTATATGGCCTTATCAATGCTTTGCAACATAAAAGTAGTGAAACTTGGCAATGATTGATCATTTCTGTATAAATTTGTCCGGTAGAAAGCTTGTATCTGTAAAAATTGTTCTTTAAGCTTGTTATGCTTTAAGCATTCCATTGCATTTAGTAGTTTACCACGAGAGGGGGTGTGAGGATGACTTCAAGGAGCTTGAATTTCTAGGATTGGGTATGAACTTATGAAGAATGTGGTGTTCATTGATTACCATATCCATATAACCCTAGATACATGGATGTCAATGCAATACTCTTCAGTGAAGACCATATATCAATATTCAATACAACACAAATAGAAAATATTCAAGCATTTAAGACTATGTTAGGCAAAATTTAATGTAACCCCCATGAAATATTAATCGTCTGTAAGTAAACAAAATACCCATAGTGCCAAAAGCATCACTACCTCCATAGAATGTGGCATGGTTATTGGTCCATCCAGAATTGGTATACCCACTCCAACAATGGAGGAGATTAATCTCAGAAGCACAGGCACGTGTCTTCGAAGCACAAAAACTTAGTTTGCAGGGTTTTCAACTTCTATTCATCTTACTCATGGAGTAGGTTTGTATAGATGAAGTCGAAGCAAGATAATTCAAAGCTAAATATTTTGCATTCGAAGAAGAAATAGCGCATCGCCCGACGCAGCATTAACCTACGCACTGAACTATCCAGTTTATTAAATCCACGAACTTGCACAGAGGTGGCGATGTAACTATCTCTCCAATCTCTCATCAACTAAGATCACAACATTAGGGCTTAGGCTCTATCTGACCTTTAGCACATATGCAACATTAACAGTGTTCCTCCAATAAAAAATCCAAACCGGATGACACTTATAATATGTAGTTTGATCGTTTCCTTTGGCAGTATAATTCCAATAATACATGTTTCGAGACTTAGTCGCTTGTTTTTGTCTCCTTTGCATTATCATTACAAGTTTAAGAATATCACTTCATCTCGGCCATTCTTGCTTCCCAGTATGCAGCTTGCAATATCATTACAACCTTAAGAATATAACTCCTAATCAATAGAAGGAGATTATACCTCCAAGCTCAATCATTTAGGAAGCAAGAGCAGAATGTTAATAAGTTGTAAGAAATTTACAAACAAGCAAAACTAATTGCTAAGTTGGTAAGAAATTCAATCAGCATATTACATGAGGATTTCTAATGCATATTCCAGGAGGTGGTACCTAAGAGTGTCAAGGTTCATTTGCCTCATGTCATGCTATATCAATGTGCAGTTGTATTGATGTGTGCTTCCCGAAAATCCTGCAAGCACCTGGAAAAATTGACAGTTAAAGAGCGTCCATTGTCATGGGAGAGATTATCCAGCATGTAGCAGCCCAATCATTGCCCAATCATTGGCGGGAAAGATTATCCACCATGCAGCAACCCAATCATTAGCGGCGGTGCATTGATTGAATTGACTTCATTTTCCTTCCCCTAAGTTGAAATTGTATATATTTTTTCAAACTATGTATTGCCAGTTATTTATACTTATTTACATTCACAAATTGAAATTGTATATATTTTCTCAAACTATATATTGCCAGTTATTTAAACTTATTTGTATTCACAAATTGACTGCAAAACCATTAATGGGTTGGTGGGTTGCAAACCATAGAAATCAGATTTCTGTGAGTGGAAATAAACCCGTCGCTCATTCCAGTAGTTCCAGAGGAATAGAGCAGCGTGGCAATATCGTCTTGCCGGATTTTCAAAGCGGGGGCATGGGCAGGATTCGAAGTCATGAGCTTGTGTAGAGTAGAGATGCAATTTCAGCCATTCTGGGAGGCTAATTCAGATGAAGAAGAAGAATAAATGAGCACAATCGGCAATTGGGTGGCTGCCGATTTGTCCGCCAAAGATGGCGTGATGAGGGCCAACATGGTTGCGGAGTCTCTAGCTTGTTTCGCTACCTCAGCTACGGTATTTAGAGGATTGTTGGTCGTGACGATGGCTCCGATGGACAAGATAGCCATGCAGATTATAGGGAAATGGATTGAATTCGGTGAGAGGACAACATCGGATTTTCTGAGGCCAAGGCCGGCTAAACCATCTACTTATATGTTTGGGAATTGTAGAGATTGTATTATTTGAGGACAACACAATTTAGAATGTGAGCAGGAAATTGTGAAGCATCAAAGAATACAGAAAAGATATTTTCGAACTCATTAGCAATGGCATTAGCTATATCTATGATTAAGGTAGGAGTTTACCCATGAAATCTGTATCCTCCTTTAAGAGTATTGCTAGAAGAAGACCATGTTTTTTCCCTTTTTGACATATAGATCCTTTGTTTACACGACGATCCTCTTCTGGATAAACAACGCCCGAAAGATCTCTCGAAATCGAACTTGTTGTGGCTCCAATATTTCTACACAACACAAATTCACAAAACACAGATTCCAACCGAGAGGGGTCCTAAAGACATTTGCGAGTTGGAGGTGCAGGTGAGGTTGTGATATCCCCATTTTGTGGGATAACTAAGGAGATGATGTCTCGAGGCCCTCATGTTGCAGACATGGAGCGCCGAGAAACTACATGACCAACAATGTCCACTTGCACATACAAAATCCCGCTCCATCGCCACATTTGATCCATTGTCAGCGCATCCACCACACCAGCTAGATTCTGGAAGGCAGATGGGTCTTGCTCCATGTGGTACAAGTCAGGTATTGTGACAGGTAATCACCCTAATATTTAAGGCATTTAAGCATGTTGTATTTAAGCTACTTTCGATTATAGAACGTCTGCTTGGACATTATGCTTTTGACCTTGTTTCACCTTGGTGGGTGTCATAGATTTCCTAGTAAGTTGCCAACCTTTGGGGAAGGTTTGCAACTAGGGGTTCCTTGAGGGGTTATCGTACCATTCCCGACCATACTACCACTTTCCGCTCATAACATTCCCATCATATTGCCCTCTTCTAGGCCTTTTGACTTTAGTGACCCAAAAAGGGCATGTACCTCATTTCATGGAAAGAAGGGGTTGAAGGCACAAAGGGATTGTTGTTGGCTAAAAAGATAAGAGCCTAGATATTAACCTTCCAGATGCTTCACCTAGGGATCCCTGAGAAAGCAATGAAACGCTTCTCAATAAGAAAAGGGGGACCTACAAGAATAAATGATAATGAATGTTTAAGGGGCTAGTTGGAGGATAGGAGGTCTCATCACGAGCCGGCCTATCATGGTCATGGGTATCTAGTGGTATGACATTACCATCATCTGGCCACCAAGCCAAGGTAGTGGCTCTCAGTTACACAACTGAGAGAAAGGGGGTCTCATCACTAGAAAACCTTCTCATTTCCGCAAGATATTTGTGAGTGACATTGTCATTATCTGGACACCACGTCAAGACAGTGGCCTTCAACCCGTTCCTTAAAACATGAAAGAAACAAAGAATAGCAAGAAGATGGGCTTGGAAAAAATGCATTTCAAACAAAAGTGCCACACACCCTCTACAAAGGCACCCATGAATGAGATAATACGAGCCCTTGTATGTCATGAAACTCAATGACCTATGAAGTCTAAACCCCTTCCACCTCATCATCCATTACATGACCCTAAAAGGCCATCCTTGGGAGCATCCTCTACTTGAGGGTTTTAGTTTACCCAATAGTACTCCTATGACACCCCTCCCATTCTTAAACTTAGTCAATTGTATGGGGTTTTGAGCATTTGTTTAATTTGATGAGGTAGTTTTGATGCACATGTTTAGGTTTCTTGCTTATTAGACGTGGTTTACACTTGTCATGATATCTTTGGAGGGCGTACCCTTTTGTTTTGCAGGTCCTTGCTTGGTGGCCAGTTTTGGGAGAACAAGCCTAGCTTGGGCTTCCATGGGACAAGGAGCCCACAGGTTAGATGTGGTAGGCCGGCACACCAAATCACAGAGAGTTGCCTTTGGAGGCCTAGAAGACAACATGGAAGACATGACCTAGCCCTCACATGCCAAACGTTTTTCCTAGGAGAGACAAAACATCACTTATAAAGGCTTGACGTCACCTAGAGGGCTAGGGTTTGGTGGTGAAGGTGTTGTTCAATGACATGTGGCATGTTTTGAAGGAAGGAGACTTGACGGCCATCAAGAGAGGACTTGGATGAGTGACAAATGGTCTTTGAAGGCCTAGCCATGCATCTACTACCCCAACGACTTCTTCAAAGTGCCAAAACATCCCCTAAAGGGGTGTCGTCACCTTGTTCTAGGATTTTTTTTGTGTAAAAGTGAATTTTAAGATGAAATGTTTAATATTATTTTGATGCAAGGGGTAAGATAAGGGTTGTTGACCCCTTATCTTATGTTTTACCCTTACTAAGTGGACAAACTATGTGATAGACATTTTGTATAAATAGAGATCATGAAATCTTATTTTGACTCACAACTCTCCCATTGTGAGAAGTAAAGGACTAAAATTTTCGCTACCTTTAAGCTTTTTGTTCTCTTGTGCTATGGTATGGTGCTTTCTTTGGTTATGGAGTACATGATGATGATGCGCTAGCTCTTGGAGATCTTTTTCTAGCTATTTGTGGTGGTTTATCTTGGCATGTTATGGTTTATCTTGTTGCGATTTAGATTGGTAAGGTATTTTACTTGTTGCTATCATTTGTAATTCAAGCTCAAGGTTGATTGTTGCTAAGGCTAAGTAGGGAGTATAAGTGCATACCCTACTTTAGCTCCACCATAATTTTAAGCATAGAATTATTGTTTGCAAGGAAGTATAAGGATATACACCCCTTAGTTTAAACCCTAGCTAGGTTAATTTCATTGGGGAATAAGAGGATTTATACCCCCAAGGAGGTAGTAGCTCTAGCTCTTTACTTTTGACCCCTTTGACCCATTAATCAAGGGCACTATGGAGAAATAAAACATTGCATTGGTAAGCGTGAAAAGTTGAAGTCTTGAAGTTCTTTCACTTGGATATTGTTCTTTGAGCCCTATTATCCCCGATATCTAGGGATAACTAGGAGATCATGTCTCGAGGCCCACAGGTCCTAGACATGAAGTACCGAGAGCAGGATTGACCTGAACATGGCCCTGGAGGGCCCATCCTTCTTCTTCTTTTCCAGACGTGTCCTGTTATCAGCAACAACATCCATCACCATTAGCTTGGACTTGCATCGGATAAGACTCTTGCTCCATGAGGTAATTGGTCCAAGGTATCATGGTATGTGTCATGTTTTATCATTATAACCTTCTTATATATATGCATTAGGTTCCTTGTTTTATAGCGCTTGGATCTTACACTAATCCCTTGACCATTGTTGGGGGTGATTAATGGGGTGACCAAGTTGGTATTCATGGTTTGGTTAGCCACCGAGGAGGATTTGCAGAGCCATCGTCATCCCACCATGCTATTATTACATCTTATCTCCCATTCATCCATCCCATTCCCTAATTTGACCATTGGGATGACCTTTTTGAGAGTTACTTTGTCGTGGGAAGAGGAATTTAAAGGCCGGGGGTAAAACAAGCGGTAAAAGATAGTAGGGCGAACTGGGATGGGAGAGAGGCAATAAGGCCTCTTGGTAAGAAACAAAAGGGACCCTATAAGAAAAATAATAAAACAAGACCAACCAAGAGGATAGGAGGTCTCATCCACGGAAACCGACCCATTATGTTCATAGGTATCTAGCGATATGACATGATCGGTGGATGTGTACCACCTTTTCAATGGCTCAAAAGCAGTTATATGTAATTTTAGCGAATTTTACTATTTTTAGCGGGTTTTAACTTCGGGGCCATTTGAGGGAGCCTAAATGAAGGTTTTCAAGATCGGAGTTCTCAATGACAGCCAAAGGCATAATTGAGCCTCCCAAAATGAATCTCCTCGTGATACCTTACCACCAAGCTATCATGCATTCATGAGGAGATGCATGCAAAGTTTGACCAGAAGTTGATGCTGCTTAAGCAGGCCCACATGACTTTTGGCGCTTCATCTCTAGGGTTAGGATTTTTTGGATATCTAGGACTTTTGGCATTCCGATTATTGTAAAAGGACTCGAGCCTCATTGTAACCATCTTCTTGCGAATCGCGGTAGTGATCACATCTCTTCTCGGAGATAAAGTTGCCACCATTCTAAGCGAGTCTTTCTCTGTATTTTTACAGAGTCTCTATACATTTCTCTCATTAATAGAAATCACGTATTACTATATCTATGTCTTTATGGATTTTTGTTATCTACGATATATTTATGTTATATTGGATATACGATATCACAGTGCATTTCTTTATTATATCTCATTTCGTGCCGAAAATAATCCCGGATCAGTGGTATCAAAGTAAGAACTGCTCTTGATAGTTTTCAGTGCATGTCCCCGGCGAGTCCGAGTATAGAAAGTTGGGTCGAGCTTGTCTCTTGAGGATGTCAGCTCTCCGCACACCCAAAGAAACCCTCGATGGCCGGAAGAAATGATGGAGGCGGAGCTGATCCTATCGGTCTGTTGTAGAACAGCTCTCAAGCGACAGGAGGACGAAATGATGGAGAATTTTTCCCCACATCCTTCAGTACCTCTGGAAGTAGCATTAGAGCATCTTCATCAAAGCGGCCACTTTGGAGGCACCTAAGCCTTTCAAAGTCTGAGTTAATTTTGATATTCAGGTATTTGAAGGTCAAATAGATGCGGATGCCCTAGATAAATGGTTAAATGCAGCACAGAAGGTTCATTTCTCATTCATAATTTTTGAGAAAGGGAAAAGATCACATTCGCACCCCTTAAGGCTCTCCCCATGTCAAACATTGGTGGGGAAACTTACTAGGAGAAGCGAGTTCCATGAGAGAATTAAGATATGGGGCCGAGCCCACTTGGGATTTTTGTGGATCCGGTAAAGAGAGCGGTACTACCACATTTGTAACTATGAGGGAACAATACATGAGATGGACCACCCAGCTGCGGCAGAGAGAGGGCTAAGCGGTTAGGAGTTCTGGCTACCTTCCATACCTTAGCATAGCTAGGTATCAAAAGACTCGAGCCTTTGGTTCTCAAATGCCGTGGGGCTCTACCTGAGATACATCCAAACCGAAATGGATTTTACGGACATCTCATCTTTTCGGTGTTGCTGTCGATATGCTTTTAAAATTGAGCCGAAATTTAAGCACCCGAACAAATGGGAGTTCAAGTGCAAATACACAACAACCAAAGTATGACAAGACAACCCAAACAAACAGTCACCCGAAAGCGGTCAAGCCACCGGGAAAGAAGAGTCCGCGAGAGACAAAGAGGACAGGAAAGGCGGTGTGATTTCCCACAAAGCCCACGGCACAACCACGGATAGATAGCCAGCTCAAAGCGATCATTGGTGGTGAATCAAGACAAGGTGAACCGATTAAGATACGATTAGAAAATACTAGTAAAGAAGCGAGGATCATCGTATGAGACCCACTACTATTGTCGCTGGCCATGACAATTCAACCCGAAGAACCATGAATCTGAAGAGGGGGAGCACCTTTTTCATTCAGCCAGGTGGGTGAAGAGGGGACAGCGCATTTAATTGATGGCGAAGAAACTCATCTTAGCGAGGAGTGCCGTCAAGCGGTTGGGATTCGACAACACCACACCCGCAACCATACGGCATTGGGTGGCTTCTCCAGGGCCGAGATCTTACGTGTGACCCGGCGGTGTCGATTATCATACGACGTAGCCCTTCAAGGATGAGGTATTGTGATGTTGCCCCACTTGAAATGCGTGAATTGTTCTCTTAGATTGACCATATATGTGGAAGCATACATGCTATCCCTATGAGTCGACCTGCATTAGTGTCATTATTACACTCTGTGGGGGTGTCTCTACGAGGATACGAGGAGGTGGTTTCAATCTTGCTCCACCTAAGCTTGATTACCCATGAGTGGCAGTATCTCATACTACAAAATTCATCTTCTCCCACAATGTTCCAAGGGAACAAAGGATCTTGCCAACCCACTTTGAGCCTTGACCCAAGCGCCTTCTATCCAACAAAATCAGATCGACAAGGTTGCAGAAAAGTGCCAAGATTCCTTCTACACATAGTCATCTCATGTAGCCAAACTGGTTAAAAGGTTCAACCCTTCCAGCCACAAGTTCGTGGCGACCTTCAACAAACCAAGCGGTCTTGATGTCTCCAACAAGATCTTGACTCACCGAATCTGAGATTCAACAAAGCGGCTTTTCCTTCTCGGGGAACTCTACGCCAATGGAGACCATTGCTTCCTAAGGAGGTAGGATTGATCGGTGGATATTGGTGGCTACCCACCTTTTCAAGCGGCTCTCAAAATAAGCGTTATAGCAATTTTAACCAATTTAGTATTTTGCGAGGTTTTAACTTTTCGAGGCCATTTGAGGGCTAAATGAAGTTTTCAAGATCGAGGTTCTCAATGATAGCAAAGGCATGATTGAGCCTCAAAATGAATCTCCTTAGCTGATACCTTTCCAACGAAATATCACACACCTAAAGCGGGGAGATGCGTATGCAAAATTTACGAACCAGGGAAGTTGATGCACCAACTTACTAAGCGGAGACCCACATGAATTTTGGCCTTCATCTCTTAGGGTTGGAGTTTTGGATGTCTAGGACTTTTGGCATTCCCGATTATTGTAAAAAGAACTCCAGAGCCTCATTGTAACCATCTTCTGCTTGTGAATCACGGTAGCCCGTCACATTTCTTCTCGGGGAGATAAAAGAACGCCACCATTCTAGCGGTCTTTCACTCTGTATTTTACGGTCTCACGTACATTTCTCTCATTAATAAATCGTGTATTAATGTATCTGTGTTTGTGGTTGCATCTACGATATATTTATGTTATATTCTTTGATATATGCGATATCTACGTGCATTTCTTTATTATATCGCTCTCATTTCATGCAGAAATAATAAGATCAATGACATTGCCATCATCCCCGGTCGCAAGCCGCGGCGGTGGCTTTTGGTTGCATGGCCAAAGGAAGGGGTCTCATCACGAGCGATACTTCTCATTACCAAAAATACCGGTGGGTATGCTTGTCAGCTTTCTGGTCCTGCGCCAAGGCGGTGTCATGCAGTGGACGAGTAAAAAAAAGAAAAAAAAGCAATAGAAATAGAAATAAAGGCAAATAAAGGGGCTTGGAAAAAGTGCGTCCATGATGGAACAGTTCATTTCCTAAAGGCACTTGGACTAACTTCTGTGGTCTTACTATATTTGGACATCCCTAAACCATACCGCCATTACATGGCTTGGGAATGATCCTCTGTGGGAAACTCTCATTTTCTTGTGGTATTTGCCCAATGGGTTATTTTGTTGGTTTCTTCATTTTTGTATAGTAGATATGTGTAATGTCTTTGAGCTCTTAGATGATATGTTAGAGTTTCATGCATGTATTTGATAAATTTAATGATGAAATAAGTTTGACATTGCTATGATCCACGAGGTGATGAGCCCGTGGAGGGCACAGTTTTTGATGTGGAGGACCATGCACGACGGACAGGTGCGGAGACGGATACACATGGGGATATGATTAGCTCGGACCTCATGGGTACGAAAATCCCATCAGATGGTTCTGGGATGGCAGAGGTAGAAATACGTGGTGATGAGCCATTGCACAAGAAGAAGAAGGACTGTTCCACCGGGGACACTTTGGCGAGCCGACTAGGGGGATCTGCTAGAATTGGGGCGATTGTTTTGATGGAGCGGGGCGTCACGGTATTTGGGCGTTTAAAGGCTGTGGCGTTGTGCCTTTAAGATTCATTTGGCGATGTGGCTTGGAGGAGCCTAGAAGAGACCAGCGTTAACACTTCTGAGATCTTTGAGAGCTTGCCCAAAAGGAATAGCGTCTCCCTCAGGGGGGGCATGACGTCTCCCTTTTTGGCTCATATTATGACATTTCTTAAAATTTAATGTACAAATTGTGTAAATTTTAAAGGTCTGCCTTGTCGACTGTTTTAAATGACCTATTTGTAATTAAAGGTCATTTTGGATGATATAAATAGAGGGCGGTGCCTCTCATTTTCACATAACACAACTCACTCTCTTGTAGAGATACATTTTGTCTTTTGTCTTGGTATTATTGCTCTTGAGTGAGGCACAACTCTTGTGGAGGATTGTTTCTGGCATGTTATGGTGTTTTTCTCTCGTGGAAGGTTTACAACTAGGGTTTGATCGACTCTTTTTCATGATTTGTAAGTGTATTTCTCATGCAAAACTTCTTAATTGAATGGTTGCTTTAGGTTAAATCTCTTGCATTTATTGTTACATTGTATTATTTTTCTTAATCATTGAAACCCCTAGGGAGTAAGTACACAAGTAGGTCCTTGTTATATGTCCCCATGGTGAGAAACTAGTTTAGCCGGTGATTAGGAGGTTTAGCCCACAGCCGTTTGCTACACTAGTTATCCTTTTTTTGAGTTAGCTTTTTGAACATAAATTGAAGAAGAAGCGTCTTAGGCCTAGTTAATTCTACACCTGGGGACAAACTTTAGGGTTTGAAAGGCCTTGCTCTTGCAACACTTTTCACCCTTAGATTTATGTTTTTGAAGCTAGCCATTTTTTCCAAGGATATTTGAAAGAAGGGGAGGAGCATGAGGCCTTGCTTAGAAACACAGAATGAAACCTCCTCCCCTTAGGGGTTTTGACTCAAGGGCCATTGCAGACTGGAATGAGCCTCCTCCCCTTAGGGTTTTGACTCTAGGGCCCTGCCATTGCAGCACCATAGAGCCTAACTCTCTTGTCTTTAGATTTAGATCCTCCTGAGACCTTGCCCTTGTTTCTGACTCCATAATACCCTAAGGCACTAGTCTATCTCTCCAACGTTGAGCTTGTGGTGCCAAAACAACCTTTTCAAAACTCTTAAATTTGAAACCCTAACTAACCCTAACGTCTACTAACCCTAGATTAATGATGACGTCATGCCTTATTTGAGCCTTTGGTTGATAGAAAACATTGCAGCCTAGTCATCTAAAGATAGACATTGATGTATTGATAACTTTCATTGCCCTTTTTGCAAAACGTTGATCTCTTTGTCTACAATACTAACCCTAGAACAAGGCTGACGTCACCTCTAGCATAGTGACGCAGCACTCCTGTCATATATGAGCATTTAATGATATTTGATGCATTGTGTTAATCCAAGGAAAGTTATATCATTTTGTATTTATTGACAAGTAATATTATAAGCCATTGTCATCATTGCAATCATTGACTTCGTCAATAATTACTATTATTCATGCTCATGTATATCAAATATTGATAGTCATTGACAAATGAAGTATTAACCACTATTTGCATGTATTAGTTTTATTGTTTCCTTGTCTCGCAAACATGTGCTTTTTCTCTGGTATTTCTTCATTCTTGACTATCTCCTTGGCGGTAATCTGTGAAGGGAAAACTCACCTTGATCCTTTAAACCTTTGCCTTTCAAAACCCCAGATTACCAGGGACATCTCCCTTGGGCTTAGCCACCCTAAATAGAAAGAGCCCCCCATCGAGGTGATAGTGGGTGGGGAAGCTCCTGTTACGCCAGTTTGACCCTTGACTTTCAGCTACTTGACTTAAACAACAAACTGAGTGATAACAAGCCCTAGGCTATCTTGCCTCATTGAAGCGTCCTCTTTCATCCACTAAAACTTGTTGTTGTAATAAAACTAACCTACAGCTATTAGGGCTGCAGAAATGTAACCCTCTAAACCTAGATAACTCCTAAACTAACCCTAGAAATTGACTATAACTTTTCCCTAACAAACTACTAACCCTAGTGCACTTTTTAGGCTAGTTTGAGGTGATTTTCATTGCCTGAATTTTCTGTTATAAGGCTTGGTTTTCTATAGCCATAAGGCTAATAAATATCACTGGAGTAAACTTTTTGTTGCAGCCTTTCTTTTATGTTGAAGTCTTTCTCTTTCATTCTTGAGTTGAACTAGTCTTTACTAGCTTGTCTCTTGCTTATTCAATTAGATTTTTAGCACTCATTTTGCAGAACTTATTATTTTGTATATGCTGATATATATCACTGATTGTTGTTGCAATTAGGGACAGCAAATTAACTTGGTTGTCCACCTAACATATTGCATTGTATACTTGGTTTTCCTTATGTCTCGGGCATGTATTTTTTCTTGGCAGGGCACTCAAAGCATTGGCAACCCCAAGCAACCCTCATGACTCATTACCAAGTTCCCTTTACCATCTAGAAACTTGACCTTTAGGGGCATCCATTCATCCATCTTATTTTTTGTCTCAATCCCCCCCTAGGGTCATCGGGATTCCCCCCTTGATGTGACTACCTCACCTCTAAAGTAACGAGAACACCTGCCTAAGGTGACAGTGGGTAGTTGCTATCTAAGTTGTCACCAATTTGTGGTTGGGTCGGGCTTTTCCCAACCTACAACTTGTGCGATAACAGGTTGGACATTTATTAAGCTAGCGCACAGCGGATCTCGCAGATCTCTCATTGTGAACGATCATGAATGCAAACAATGCAGTTGTTGGATGGTCTCGGTGAAGTGGACAAGGTGAGGGTGATCAACTACATGGGAAAATGGAAAACGGAGATCCGTTGCACGGGCTGACAAATGGAAACAGAGATCGTTGCATGGCATACAGGAGAGATTATCCACAATGCAGCAGCCCAATCATTGGCAGGCTACTGCATGGTGCATTGATTACATTGACATGTCATTCCAGCCATGCCATACCATGTTCGGATAGATGTAAGGATGTGTGTCATGCAGCGATCTCCATTTCCATTTGTCAGCCCATGCAGCAAATCTTTGTTTTCCGTTTGCCCATGCAATGGATCGTCGTCACCTTGTCCACTCCACTGAGACCATCCAACAACCGCGTCGTCTGCATTCATGATCATTCACAACAAGAGATCCGCGAGATCCGTTGTGCATTGGCTTAATAAATGTCCAACCTACCACGTGCACCTCAAACTTGCAAATGTCTTTAGGACCCTGCTCGGTTGGAATTTGTGTTTTGTTCATGATCGTTCACAACGAGAGATCCGCAAGATCCGTTGTGCGTTGGCTTAATAAATGTCCAACCTACCACGTGCACCTCAAACTTGCAAATGTCTTTAGGACCCTGCTCGGTTGGAATTTGTGTTTTGTGAATTTACGTTGTGTAAAAATATCAGAGCCACCGTGAGTTTGATTTCAAGAGATCTTTCGGGCGTTGTTTATCCAAGCGAGGATCGTCATGTATGCAGAGGCTCTGTATATCAGAAAGGAAAAAAACGTGGTTTTCTTCCAACAATACTCTTAAAGGCGGAGGATACAGATTTCACGGGTAAGCTCATGCCTTAACCATAGATATAGCTAATGCCATTGCTAATGAGTTTGACAATATCTTTTCTGTATTCTTTTATGCTTCGCAATTTCCTACTCACATTCTAAATTGTGTTGGGAATTACAGATCATATTATTTGAGGACAACACAATTTAGAATGTCAGCAGGCAATTGCGAAGCATTAAAGAATACAAAAAAGATATTGTCAAACTCATTAGCAATGGCATTAGCTATATCAATGATTAAGGCAAGAGCTTATCCGTGAAATATGTATCCTCCTTTATGAGTATTGCTGGAAGAAAACCATGTTTTTTGCCTTTCTGATATACAAAGCCTCTGCATACACAACAATCCTCGCCTAAATAAACAACGCCCGAAATATCTCTCGAAATCGAAGTCGCAGTGGCTCCGATATTTCTGCACAACGCAAATTCGCAAAACACAAATTACAGCCGAGCAAGTTCCTAAAGACCTTTGTGAGCTGGAGGTGCAGGTGGTAGGTTGGACATTTATTAAGCCAACGCACAACGGATCTGGTAGATCTCTCATTGTGAACAATTATGAATGCAGACGGCGCGGTTTTGGATGGTCTCGATGAAGTGGATGAGGTGACGGTGATCAGCTGCATGGGAAAACGGAAAACGGAGATCCGCTGCACGGTCCGGCAAATGGAAATGGAGATCGCTGCATGCAGGCCTGGAATTTGACGTCCCACATGACGTTTTTTTGGTTTTTAGACGTATTTGACACTGGCTAATAAAATTTACACGTCATCACTGACTGGCATGAGAATTATCTACCTGTCAGTTTGACGTGTGACCGCCTTCAATGCCCGCCAAAAACTCTAGTAGGTATACGGGCTAGGTAGTAGGGCTAGCCTGCTAGGTAGTAGGGGTCACGAGTCGTGTAGGGTACGCATTGATAGGTTCGAAATTGGGGAGTCTCAATGTCTATTCACCTGCTCAGGAGTGAAGAAGTAGGGCCCGCTGCCCTTTGCCCACTGCTCCATTCTGTTCGATACACACCATAACGAGGTATTCTTTCTTCGCTTCCGCTGTTTTTCTTGTTGTTGGTGGTGGAAGATTGTGATTCATGCAGGCTGGATTTTCTCGACTCACGAGTTTTGAACCGACGACCTGTCATGTCTCCCTCACACGGATACTTAACGCTCGCCGCCGGTTGGTCTCCCAACTCTTTCAATGCACACCCCGTAATGTCAGTTGGTAGTAATAGCACCAGCTATGGAGATCCATAGCAATTACTACTGACGCAGCCCGAGAGCTACATCAAAACCGCGGTAAGAGGTTTAAAGAGTCACACTGTAGGGGCCCGGGGGTGCTTCGTCTCATACCCTATCGCAGGAGCAGCTTTCCCTCGAGCGAGGAGGCTACTCTGGAGAACTAGGGGAGTCGTCGACAAGGAGATGAAGGGCGCGGTCACATGAGATCGATCTTTCGATGGAGGCGAAAAATGACCGGAACAGAGGCGTCTGGCCGAAGCCCTTTCTCGAAGCATTGGCGCAAGCGGTAGCGGTAGAGGCCGAGAAAAGGGGCAGGGCGCTCGCTGTTGGACCTGCAGTTGTAAACTTATTTCAGGTGAGGTATCATTTGAACTGTGAAATAGACTGAAGTCTTAGTCTTGATGAGTAATTATTAATATAGAAAAAAATCCCAGAATAGGAATATTCCACTCTGGTAATAGCTTTTTGATAGACATGTTATACTTTTGTTGCAAAAAATGAATATATGAGTTCTCGCCTTGAATTCAGTAGGATGATTGTGTATTTGAATGCATAGAGGTGTCGAACGACGATTTGGTTGTAGAACGGCAATGAGTAAAGGAGCAATATTTAAGTGATCAATATTTAATTATGGTTGCAGATCATGTTTTTGCTAAAAATTATATAGGAAGAAGGATGTCAATTCAGTAACTTGTTTCTTACACTTCACTGGAGTTTACTGGTA
>SNQJ01S0098139.1:42858-55773 GCA_010110895.2 Picea sitchensis | reverse complement strand
TTGGATATACAAAGCAATTGAGATCTTTGGCTAATTTATAGTGAATGAAATTATGAGTACTGCCAGAATCAATTAGGACTATTACCTTTTTATTTTCGATATATCCTTCAATATTGAGGGTTTGAGGAGTGTTAATTCTAGCCAATGCATTACACAATATTGTGGGAGTCAACTCTTCTGACGAAATTGATTCTACGTTTTCATATTGACATGGTTCTTGTTCATGTTCTTGTTCTTCTTCCTCTTCACAATCTATGTAGAATAATTTCTTCTCACCACATTTATGTCCCTTACTGTACTTGCTGTCACAATTAAAGCATACAACTTTTTCTTTTATTTCCTCCAATTGTGGAGGTGTCAACCTTGTAGGTTGAGGTGCTTTAGAAGAAGGATCATCATTCTCTCTATAGATGTTAGGATTGGTCCTTCTAGTAGCCATAGCCATATTATTACTTTCAACATTTCTTGCCACCCTAAATGCATTATCCAATGATTTGGGTTCCCAAAGGCGTACCTCATGTTAAATGTTATCTCTTAAAGTTCCTATGAATACATCAATCAAGTTCTCATCTGGAATATCTATTACCTTTATATTCAATCTTTAGAAGTTATCAATGTGCTCTGTAACTGAACCCTTTTTCTTGAGATTTATCAATTGGCTAAAGAAGGTATTTCTCCTTGTATCCTCATAGTGTGCTATCATTTCTTCCATGAAAATTTTCCAAGTGATGAGTGATTTACGAGAACAAATCCATCTATACCATACAAATTGATTGGGTTCTAATTATAAATAAGCAATTCATACCTTTTGTGTATGTGGAACATTATGTAGATCAAAGAATTGCTCCATCTGAAGTATCCATTTGATAGGGTCCTTGTCATCAAACTTTCACATATTGATCTTACGAATGTGGTTGGTATTCAACCCAAAGTTAGAGTTTCTCCATTCTTGATTCACCTTCCTTGTGTCCTCATCATGAATTTCATGGGATAAATTTTCACTTTCAGGTGTCCTCTCTATAACGAAATTTTTCAATCCTTCCATGATCTCCTCTTTTAAACCATCCATCTTAGTATTTATTGCCTCCAACTTAGCTTCCATCTCTTGTAGTTCATCTTTTGTTATTGTCTTATTTTGTAAATCATTTATGTCCCTACGCATTTCTTCACCTTCATCAAGAGTCCAATTAGGATTTTCTGGAGGCTTATTTGGTGTAGAAGTTCCCTTTTTGGGTGGTATGTTGGCCAAGTATCACTTTTGAACCTTGATTTTGAGGTGGTTCTGCTAGACAATCTTTCTTCTGCTATATATCCAAAGTTTTGGCCCTTCTGGGTATGAAACTTTCTTTTTTGTAGTTCTCTAATATTTCTTCTCTGCAATGCCACGAGTCTGATCAAAATTGGATGTGCCAAGTGGAATTTATAGTAACTTCCCCACAACTTGCTGATTTTTGGACTTTCCAGGATATTTGTATAACGTGCCCCGCACAAAATAAATGATACAAATTCTGAAACTCATAAAAGAAATACTGCAGACTTTCCACTATCGAATGAAACCAGTCTCACTCAATTTGGATACTCTAGGAAGAAGTTATGATTGTTTTACCTGGAACACCTTCTTGAGACTAGTCAATAGGACTATTCAGATACCCTATCTTCCATAGGGTGTATCTACAAATTTAAGATGAACCAGAAGCTAAACGTTTCACCACAGATACCTTACTAATTTCTATGAATATCCTCCAGATTTCAGGCTCTGAAACGTTACATAATTTTTTTTATAGCGAAACTTACGCAATGACTCAGTTCATGATGATTCCAAAACCCTATCTTGCATAGGATGTATCTCTGAAATTATAAGGCCTCAGGAGTTGAAATTTTAACCCAACATACCTTGATTCATCTACTAAATATCCTCCAATATGTTCCTTCTGAAACATTATAGAGAAAAAGTTATAGTGAAAATGCAAAGGTGTCTCAGATGTAGCAGTGAAACCCTAAGACCTTGAGCTCTGATACCATATGTTAAGAACCAAATATCAATATAGCATAGAAAAACCTCATAATAAGTACTCAATGCCTTGAAAAAGAGAGAAACTCAATTAATAATCCTCTTTGAGGGGGCAACCTCCTTATTCCCACATAAATGTACAATTACAAGATGATTCAAAATGAAAATGTCTCCTTGGTATATATAGGAGACTAGGAGGTATAATTACAACTAATGGACTAAAGAAAACATAAATAAAATAATATTACTAATATAATATTCCCTAATTAAGGGGTAATGAGACACTATTTAGGGCTTAACATTGCCTTTGGCTGCGTCGAGCCCTTGGGCCTAATCTCACTGATCACGTGGGAACAATCGTCCCTCAAATGGATCCGGGAAGACACAAATTTGTTAGAGCCATTGTAGGGCCAAGAAGTGGCAGCAATAGCTTTTCTTTTGTCAATTTCATGGTGTGACTTAGATTTCAATCTCTTTCTAGCATGGGAGGATTGCACTGGTGAGTGGGGAGCGACTTGGACAATCTGGTTGTTAGGAGGAGGAGCAGGCAACAACAAATTGGGATAGCCACAATGTTGAGAGGCTGTCGGGTGGACAATCTGTTGCCATCCATCATTTTTGGGAACCTCGTGTTGCAAAGAAACGTGAGGGGGCATAGGAATACCAGGGGCTTGCAGAACTTGGAAGGGAGGCCTTTCAGGCCTAGGTTGGACTACTCCCTGCCTAATCCAATTGAATAATTCGGCCTGAAACAATTGGCCAAGCTCTTGTGAGTCAACATCAAAATGTATGGAGAACCTTTGCCTTCTTAGGCCTTTGTTCCAATTACCTCTACCTCTGTTTCCTCAGCCATGTCTACCTCGACTGAAAAAACTCATTCCTGCATGCATGATTGATTAGAAAATAGTATTTTAAATAACCATACATGACAAATCTTAAAAATATGAAATAGATTTGGCTCATCAATGTATCAAAATCATGAAATCCGATCCATACAAATTGTTTTACTATTTATCAATGAGCAGGGGGTGAATAAATGGTTCTGGGATATGCAAGGGGTTTGTATTGAGAGAAACATGATATAATGAGGGGGGAAATAACATGGTTATTTCTCAATGAAAACAACAATCAATTGTAAAGCAAACCAATAAAACATAACTGTAATCCAAACAAGACAGTTCCACTTCCAACTTCTTTAACAACGGAATTCTCTTGACTGTAATCAATCTTATAAAAAGGATTGAATGATGAATATGGGAAGGCGAGGGGGTTTGTAATTAGCGTAAAATGAAATAATGGAAGGGAAAAAGAGTGATTATTGTTCATAAAATTTATTATGTGATCCATAAAATTTATTATGTGACCCATAAAACATTCTGTGAAGAAATCAACCAACCAATTCACCACTGTAACCTCAAAAACACTACTGTGTAAGAACTCAACAATTATGGGCATTAACTTGCTTATGGTTTGAAATCAAATACTTAAGACAGTGTTATCAAACTAGACAATGTGCAATCTACCACGATCTGTAGGGGAGTTATGTTTATTTATCCAATTTATATCTTGTAATAATTCTCAAATGTATAAACAATAACTATTTTCACTCATAACCATTTGCACTATGTTTATCCTCAAAACTAACCATTGCTGACACATTACTTCAATCATCAAGTACACTCAAAGTCGTGTTTCAAAATTAACAATGAAATCATATTGTCACTGCAATCAGACCTGTCATTTAAAATGCAATGATATTCGTTAAACATATATAAGGGCACTCAACCCAATAATTCAGATTAAATTACAAAATATGGATCGTCATTTAAACAGGCAGACAACAACCACAATTCCAACACAAGCTATACACAAAATCATTCAATCATGCATGTGTAATTATGTCACTATACAAGCCCAATTCAATGTGACTCTAAAATGGTGGGCCATCCATCCAACACGGCAAGGTATCAACAACCTGGCTATCAAATTGCCATGAGGTATCCAACACGATGAGGTATCAACAATTAGATTGACACCAAATTTCTTAGAACTCTATGGCTATCTCTGAGTGTGGAAACCAAAATTATTCATATCATACACAGTGGGCAGCCACCCAAAACACCATGATGCAACATTCCCATTCTACAATTCCAAACAAATTGTCATAGTTATTAACTCAACCCATCCTGTCAATCTATCAAATCTAATACAATATTGCTTCAAATTAACCAAACTGCAAACAAGCATGTTGTGTAAAACTCGGGATCATGAAATCAAATAATCATAATGCACATAGTGGATGAAATTGCTACAGTCATCCCGGATACCCATTTGGCTCCAAAAAGAACTCAACTACAATGACCATTTATTCATGGTGTAGAAACAATACACACACAAATGCAGTATGAGCGAGCATCATTTATCAATTGTAACCAATACCAAGTTAAACATCCAAATAATCTTAGTGCAAAAGGACAGTGACTATGTATCAACCAACCAATTCACCATTGTCGTAATAATAAATCAACCTAACAAGTTGTGGAAAACACGGATACCCACGCATCAAATCAAATCGTGGTTGTGACCCTCTCAATTAAACAATACTCAGTTATTAAACACAAGGAGAGAGACTATGTATTTTGAATTGTGAAATTATAAATGTAGGGTTTACCATTGTTATAAAAGAGCCAGTGACTAGATACCAAACCAATAGGACTATCACGTGACCAACTGGGCGAGCCTGTACTCAAATTAGTCGAAACTGTACAACCATTCAACAATAACCAAGTAGTAAACTTGACAGGCCAGGTCGGTCTACTCTATCAACCTTCAGACTAGAGGGTTAAGGGTTTGTTCTATAGACAACACAGGGAGAACAGAGCCAACTCCTTGTAATGGTGAAACCTCCAATGCCAATAGTGCATACACAGAGAGAACCACTACTCATTCTTGGAAAGGTAACAAATCCCATTACATGGGGCTATAACAGAGGAGCGACACTCCAACTCAACCAATAACGATACTTAACACACGTAGGGTATAACCCTCATGGTTCTCCAGTCAAACAACCACAACGTTGAAGTGATGACAGGGCCGAGAGCTTAACAAAATAACCCATTACCTGACCTTTTAGTGGTGGAAACAAACCAATGTTCAAGTGAGCAACCCCAGTGACACAAAGTGCCTGCAACGATTAAACCCACAAAATCCAAAGACCGGATACAGTGACGAATGCCTGAGGATAGCTATCCACCCAAGACCAAACAAAAACCCTCCAACTAAACCAACAAGGATAACAAAAGGCCCTTATGGCTGCTAACAACTAGGATGACCAATAACTTCTATGAATTCAAGATTATTGCAGAAAGAACCATCAACGGTTCATTCCAAGAACACAATTTTACACAGTTTCAATACTTAAGGAAAAAAAAAAACAATACACCCAAGCCATTAATCATTTCATAACCAGAGAAGACTCATGAATGGCCAAAAATGACATACCTGTAATCGAACACCTTAAAATGTGAGTTGGCTGAGTGGTTCCTCTCTACTAAGAAATCAGAGCATAACCACAACAAGGTTGCACAATATCCCGACTAAGGTGGTGACCAACGAAAGGAGTAAAGGTGACATGTAGTAAATGTGTGTCGCCTCCACCCATAATCAATTAAGTCATTAGTACAAACCAACCAATAATCCATTAACTCAATTAATTAGACTATGTATCGAAACCATCAACCATTAAAACCAATAGCGTGATCCATATCAACTCATGGCATAAAATAATCACCATGCATATCAATTATATAACTCAAACAAAATCACATAGCTATTAATGTCCATTACCTTGTCAAATGCGCCACCAACATCCCATCCATCCAAATATACCGTATTCATATTACCAATATAACTCAATCAAATCGCATAACCATTACTTGCTAGATAGGATTTAACCATAATAAATTTAATCTTTCATACATGTAGTATAGCATAGCTCAAATTATTCCCCTTGCATTTGTTGCATTGTTTTCATTTCTTTCCAATTGCTTGTATGTGTTACTAACATGTCTGTTATGCAAGTGTTCCAAGAACAGGTAGTAGTGGTGTCAATGAATAACATAGGTCGTAGTACACAAAGAACCAATACTTCATAAGCCTCAAACCATAGCCAATAAAAACAAGATCTCATTAACCATGTAAGCCATGTCGAACATCATCACAACATCACATATGAATAGACTTGATATCCAATCTACAAGGGGGTCCCACCTACTAGTATTATTTAACTTTAATAATAATAGGCTTTGGCAACACTTTGCGGGAAAAACTTAGTTGTGATTTTAATCATCAACAAGCCTTTCATTACAATTGTACCCTTTATCTCCTATATATACACCAATGATACCTAGTCTTAGGATCATCTTATCACTTTTTATCAAAGTGGATTGTAATCATAGACTTTTTATCATTTTTTAATGTGTTGGATCATAACACTTGGTATTAGAGCATTGATCCTAGGGTTTTTCTTCTCCAATCAAGTCATCATAGAATTTTCACTATAACATTTTTATGGGATGATTCATATAGAAAACAATTGGAGGTTATTTATAAGACATATCAATGTATCTCTGGTAAAAAATTCATCTTCTTGGTCATTATAATTTCATAGATATACCTTGTGGAAGATAGGGTTTTTGACTAGTCCTATAACTAGTGTCAAACAGTTGTTCCAGGAAAAACAATCATATCTCCTTAAAACTGGATACAAATTTTATGAGACTAGTTTCATTCGAAATAAGACATTCCCTAGTTTTTCTGGTACAATTTTTAGAATATGGTATTAAATATTGGATATGTGGCATTTTGTACAAGTTCTCTCTTCAAAAAAGGCCAAAATTCAGCAAGGTTTGGGAAAGTTACCATAACTTTCATTTGGCACACCAAATTTTGGC
Organism: Picea sitchensis; assembly: GCA_010110895.2. Lineage (NCBI taxonomy): Eukaryota > Viridiplantae > Streptophyta > Pinopsida > Pinales > Pinaceae > Picea > Picea sitchensis. The sequence continues at coordinate 48,810 of SNQJ01S0098139.1, read as the reverse complement.
TAGACCTGTGGAATTGCAAAGAATACATATTAGAGTATTGCAAAACAAAATTTCATAAATACATCAGAAGGAAGTTCGACCATAAGGACAAACTCCAAATCAGGGTTTCAAACGTACGTAAGTTACAATTGGCATAACTTTTGATTGGAACATATATTTTTGGTGATTCAAAGTTTATGATAAAGATAAGATATAGGAGAATTATTATTTTCTCACATGCTTCCAAAGGCTCTTGCAAAACATACTGGTACTCATAAAAACAAAAGAATGAATTCCGAAGAAAATGAAGACTTTGAAAGTAGGCCAACCCAATTAAAGAACCAAGTTGATGAAATGAGTAGTAGTATGTTAAAACATGTGCATCTAACACAAGCTCAGGAAAATATGGAAAATAATATGAAGGAAAATAGTACGTAAATGGAACATACTATGGACAAAACTATGAAAAGAAATATGGAAAATAAGATCGATAAGAAGATGAATGAAAATAGTGCACACATGGAAAATAAGATGGATAAGAAGATCATTGACATGAAAAGTAACATGGATGGCATGAAAAATAGGATGGATGAAAATAAATAAGAAATACAAAAATCCATGAAGGAATTAAAAAATTCCTTATCTTCAACGATCTTTCATGCTTTAAATGAGAGACTACCTAAAGGAGATATCAAAATGAAAGGAACTCAAGAAAATAAAGGTAGTATTTTAGTTGAACGACCTACCGATAATAAGCAATTTTCTAGTGGATTTAACTCTAATAGTGGAGTTAATTATGGTGGGAGTCCTAAACTCAACTTTCTCAAGATTGAATTAAAGAAGTTTTATGGAACATAGGTCTTTACATGGGTGAACCAAATAGAGCAATATTTTGAACTACATATTATTATGGATGATAAGAAAAGAATTTACATAACAACCTTGAACTTTGAGACAAAACCATATAAGTCGTGTTAATGGGTAGTTAAAAGGAATCGCCCTCTTTATCATTATACTTTGGGTTTATTTAAAATACTTAGAAGAAAAATATGGGGAAGTGTGGGAAGAGTACTAGTTCAATCGATTGAAAAGAATCATTCACTTAGGTGATATTCAAGATTCTAATTCATAATTTCAAGTATTGGCCACAAGGGTGGATGACATAAGTGATGATAATTTGTTGGAATCTTACATGGGTAGATTAAAACAAGACATTAAAAATGACATTTTCTTAAGACATCCTGCAAATATTATGAAAGTTATGTAATATGCACGTCATATTCAAGAAAACAATAAGGCTACACACAAGTATACCATTAGATCATACATAGGAATAAAAGATTGTTTTTGGGTTCATAATACAATCAGACCTCAACCAAAAGGGTTGATACCTCAACAAATGGATGAAAGAAGAGAAAAATGGCTATGTTTCAATTGTGATATCAAGTGCAGTAAGGGGAATAAATGCAGTGAGAAGAAATTATTATACATATATTGTGAAGAGGAAGAAGATTAGGAATTGGAACTGCCATAAGATCCATATCTAGAAGAAACTTCTCCAACAATATCTTATCATGCATTTTCTGACATTAGTACTCCAAAAACCCTCAAGATACAAGGATACATCAAAAATAAAAAGGTAATAATATTGATTGATTCTGGTAGTACCCATAATTTCATCAATTACAAATTAGCAAAAGATATCAATATCTTTGTATATCTTGCACTAGAGTTTCAAGTAATCATTGGGATGGAGGTACCATATATTTTTCATGGAAATGCCATATTATTAATCTCAAAATGGGTGAGTATTTTCTAGTTATCCCCATGATTTCCATCCAAATGGGGGGTGTTGATGTTGTATTAGGGGTCCAATGGTTAAAATCATTCGGAATTGTGGCCCTTAATTTTCAATATCTTTTCATAATGTTTTCCTTATATGGTAAGGAAATTGAACTTTGAGGTCTCCAAGGGAAACCCTCTAAAGTGATAAGATTTAATAGAATGACAAAATTACTCAAAAATGGACACCAGGGTTTATTTGCACAATTTTTCTCACTTGATGTTCAAAAATATATATCCTCTACTCCATTAGACCTCCAAATAGTTATCAACAATCATACCAAGGTATTTGGTGAAATTCCTAAGGGTCTTCCACCTACTCAACATCATGATCATGCTATCCATTTGCAACTAGGAAGTGTACCACCTAACATTAGGCCTTACAAGTATCCATTTGCACAAAAGAGTGATATTGAGTGCACGATACAGGCAATGTTATATGTTGGCATCATTCAACTTAGCCAATGTTCTTTCTCTTCATTAGTGTTTATGGTAAAAAAAAAGGATGGTTCATGGCGTATGTTTCCATATTATATACAACTAAACAAAATTACCATCAAAGATAAGTTTCTTATTCCTATCATTTATGAATTATTAGATGAACTAGATGCAGTAAAATGCTTTACTAAGATGGATCTTCGTTCAGGATATCATCAAATCAAAATGAGGTAGGAAGCCATTCCTAAAATATCTTTTAGAACACATGAAGGTCACTTGAGTTTTTGTTTATTCCATTCTGACTTACTAATGCACCTTAGACATTTCAAATCTTAATGAATTCTATTTTCAAGCTTGTGTTAGTATTTTTTTTATGACGTACTAATCTATAGTAAATCTTTGGAAGATCACGTACAACATGTTGAAAGAGTATTGCAACTATTTTAAGAGAAACAAATTTATGCAAAGAATTCAAAGTTTGAATTTTGGGTTCAAGAAGTAGAATATCTGGGTCATATTGTATCTCATGAAGGTGTAAAATTGGACCCTAAGAAAATTAAATCTATGAGGGAATGGGATATTCCAAAAACCTTGAAGAAACTTAGAGGATTATTAGGTTTAACAACATATTATCACAAGTTTGTCAATAATTATGGTCAAATAGAAACACCTATAACAATATTATTAAAGAAGGAATAATTTTCTTAAACAAAAGAAGCAACCGAAGATTCTGAAAAACTTAAGGAGGCTATGGGTACTACTCCCGGTCTAGCCACACTGAACTTAAAAAAAACATTTATTGTAGAGTGAGATGCCTTAGGCCATGGAATTGGTGTAGTTTTAATGCAAGAATAAATGACATTTTCCTTTGAAATCATCCAACTTAAAGGAAAAAACTTATTCAAACCCATTTATGAAAATCAAAGTTGACCATACTACATGCAGTTCAAAAATGGCTCCCTTACCTAATAGGAAGACAATTCAAAGTAGAAACATACCATGATAGTTTGAAGTAAATATTGGAGCAATGATTATATTTAGAAGAGCAACAACAATGGGTCGCAAAGATGCTTGGTTTTGCATTTGAAATTATAAACAAAAAATGAAAACACATTGTTGTTGAATATGCCCTTTCAAGGAAAGAAGAAAAAATAGAACATTCACCATGTGCTATTTCTATTTCACAATCTGATTGGGTGGAATAAGAAAGGACATAATGGAAGCAATATCAAGTCATTCAACAATTACATGAGGAATCTAGTTCATTAGATAATTTTGTATGAAAGAAAGATTTACTATGGTATAATGATTAGCTATATTTTATGTAATATTTCCCAACTCAAATAGAAGGTCCTTTTGGAATTGAACACTTCTCTTATAGAAGGACATTCAAGATTCTTGAAAACATACCACATGATCAAGAAATATTTTTTGGGGGAAGGTCTTAAAACTAATGTTCAAAAGTTTGTGTTTGAATTTTTATTTTTCCAACAGAATAAGGGAGAAATAATCAAGACTCCAAGTCTCCTACAACCATTAGCTATACCAAGTCAACTTTGGGATGAAGTTTCAATGGATTTTATTACAGTTTTACCAAAGTATGAAGGAAATATTGTCATCATGGTAGTAGTGGATCAACTAAAAAAGTATGCCCATTTTTCTCTCTTTTTGATCCTTTTAAAGAAATTACAATAGTCACATCATTCATGGAAATAGTTCAAAAGCTACATGGACTCCCCAATATTATTGTAAGTGACATATATTCAATTTTCACTAGAAATTTTTGGATTGAATTATTCTTTCGTTTGTGTACTCAATTGACTCACAACTCATCTTATCACCCTCAATCTAATGGGAAACCTAAGATTGTGAATAAATTTCTAGAAGGATATCTTCATTGTTTTGCATATGATAATCAAACAAAATGGTTCAAGTGGTTACCCTTGGAGGAATGGTGGTACAACACATCCTTCCATAGTTCATAAAAAATGTTCCCATTTATGTCACTTTATCGATATCATCCTCCATACATTACATCACCCTTGAAAGGAAATACAAAGGTTCAAGCAGTGGAGGACCACATAGTGAACCAACAAGAGGTTCTCAAATTATTGAAGGACAGGTAGGTTATGGAACAAAATAGGATGAAACAACAAGCATATCAACATCACAGTGAAACAAAATTTGAAGTGGGAGAATTGGGTATTTATGAGGCTTCCACCATATTAATAGATTTCCATCAAGAAACAAAAGAAGGACAGTAAATTAGAACCCAAATATTATGGCCTTTATAAGGTTTTACAAAGGATTGGAGGTAGGGATTACAAATTGGAGTTACCTCCATATTCACATGTACATCTAGTATTCCATGTTTCTTGCTTAAAGAAAGTAATCGGTAACAAGATCCCAATCCAAAATATTTTACCAAAGATTAATGAAGAAGGGAAAATAATACTAGAACCATAAACAATCATTGAAACAAGGATTAAGTAACTCAAAAATCGAGCAATCACGAAGTACCTCGTCAAATGGAAGAACCTACCAGTGAAAGAGGCAACATGGGAAGATGAGTAATTCATGCAAAAATACCCACAATTAGTCAAGTGTTAAGAACAACACTTGTTTGAAGGGGAGGGGCATGTTAATACCTAGACAAAGCCCTATTTTATGTGTAAAACCCCTTATTAAGCTATAGATATTGAATTATTAAATTTATAGTATTATAATTGTATGTCATCTAGAACCCTTTATGGCACCCTTTCATTATAATTATACCCTTTGTATCCTATATTATTATTATTATTATTATTATTATTATTATATATACATACCAAGGAGGCCTAGTCTTAGGATCATCTTACCACATTTCATATTTTATTCTTGAAACATCCCCACCATCTACTAACAACGACACACATAGATACAACCAACGCGACAAAATTCAAATGTAAAAATTCAAAATTTAACTTAACAAATGCATTAGTTTGACACAAATATTAATTCATCGAAAAATAAGGGCAACACTTACACAAATTAAAACTTGAATAAGCCAAAACTTGTATCCTTGTCCTATGAGGTTAGTAACGTAAGGTGTATAAATATCGGCGTTTGAATTTACTACTTAATTATTACTCAAAAAATGCCTTACTCTTATTAAATTAGAAGATATCACATTACACGTAAATAAAATAGTTGCTAATCCACCATATGTATCATCCTTAAGACTATTCATCAATGGGTGGATAATAAGTAATGACCTTTATTACACTAAAAGTAAATAATTTTGATAGTCACTCATCCCTATAGAAATAACCCCAATCATAATTAACACTACAATTTTCATATCATAAAATTAAATTTAACTTATAATTGCCGTTCATATCATAAAATTAAATTTAACTTATAATTGCCAAGTTGCAGTATGTAAGTTATTAACAACACTAATACATAACTCTACTTACTTATTCGACATAAGTCTTCACTTGAGAAAATATTCCTCCAAGATTTAAAATGAGATATCCATATAAGATAAAGAATTCATTACATACCTAGAGTATCTTACCTTTCATGTAATCATGTAAATTGTAAACACACGACATAAGTTAAATTACAACATTTTCATTCAATAATCAATTGATAAAACTCTTCATCACCACAAGTCTACTCATCCTATATGGTATAAAGTTTAATTTA